>JAZHYW010001101.1:0-49165 GCA_037355805.1 Ixodes ricinus | reverse complement strand
GATAAAGGCCAAAGTAATCGCCTCTTTGGGAAAGCGAGCGACTCACTCTTACCGTACTTTTCTTCCTGTGGAAACCATGAAGGAAACCGACAAAGGAACGTGCCAAAGATCCGGTAATGCGAGCGGACTGGATACGTGTTTTCAAGAAAAAAGTTGACTAAGGCCAGATCCAGCACATGTCCTGTATGACTTTCGGAAACTATTCAATCGGGTTAATCCAAGGAAGTGTATCGAACGAAAATCAAACATTCGCCCTAAATGAGGCAGTGCCAGTCGACAGCGGAATATGTTGCAAATTGCCAGTTTATATCAGGAATGTTTAAATCTTAGCCGAGAATGAGTATACAATGTCGATCCACATCCAGTTTATTTACCAGCATATCCAATTGATTCGAAAACCTATACCTGTCAGAAATTAGGAGGAACATAAAAGGTACCGATTAGTAAACTAGTGTTATCACGGAGTATTATTTCAATCCAAACGCATGCACTCACACTCGAATTCAAGATAAAACCGGCGAATAGCCTTTAAATGTTCTCTAACTGCAGTAATTACACCACCACCGAATTCAGCGGGAAGCATTTCATAATTAATATTGATCCTGACGAAAGGCTGTTTTGGAAGGTAAATAATCAGTTGATGCAAATTGAGGTATTTAACCAAGTTGCACTTAACGAAATAATATCGCAATCACTTCAAACAACGTTGTTGAAAAACATAATAGCCTTAGTACGCAGGCCACGCACGTTTTGATAAAACACTGAACAATTCATTCGACGACCTAGTTGGGCGTAGTTGTTTCACGATCCTCATTGCCCCGTACAACGTCGAAGAATGGCCTGAAAGGAGAGCCCATGTGCCAAACGTCTGCATATTTCACTTTGTTAAATTCTTCTTCATTCCCAGCAATGGGAAAGGAAGAGTAGCTTTCGTGCATCGTCTTTTTACCTCGTGCATGTAAAAATACTTCCCAACCCAAACTTCAGTTAGCACTTCTCCAACATCGTTACCTAAAGTGTACGGTTTGAGACGCGAAACAGAAAGCACACTGAGCCTCGGTGCTCTAAGGGGCTGGCGATAGTTTACTGCTTGCACAGGAGCCTGATGATGGCTTCTAGGTGCCCTCGACACGGCCACTACGGGCGGCGGGGGGAGGGCCCAACAACCACAGTAGAAGTATAGATGGACGCTGATGGGCGGAAGTAAAGTTGCTTCCGCACGTATGCAGACTCCTTGATGTCACAGACCGGCAAGGCAAATCTTTTCCAAGGACCGTCGTGGAGCTCGCAGACTCAGGACGGGGCTGCGAAAAGCGGCGTTGTAGTCAGCCGTGGCTCAACGGTTTGGGCAGTAAAATGACGCTGCGATTCCACGTTTCTTGACAGATGCAGAAGCAGAGACGCATTTTCCGCTTTGACAGAGACAACTTCTTTGATGAGGGAATCAATCTTGTCATGTAGTGCCACCAAGAGGTCGTTGACACAGCCACACGCGCTGCAGTTTCCAACAACGATGTTTCCCGATGCCGTGCCGCTATCATCAGGGGGCCATTTTTCCGTGGTAGCACTAACTACGTCGGAGCCATTGCGTTTCGTACAAGATTTACTCTTGTACGTCCTGAAGCATGAAGTAATCATAGTCATCTCTAATGACATCTATGCACTTACAGTGAAAGCGGTACCACAAGGCTCGAAACATCGCAAGAATTGCATCTGGCCGATGAACGCCACCGAAGATATCTTTGTTGTTGTGTTGTTGGCACAAAGTTTGCTATCTACCGAACAGGGCAACGCACGTCGTCCAACACAAGTTACTGCTATTTCGCCTACCGAAAGCTGTCACCCCGAGGCAACACTGTCGCTGTCGTCCATGTTGCGCTGATGTTCCCGCATAGTGAAGTGATTGTCGGGCAAAACAGCCAAGGAGAAACAAGTTGACCTACTGCTAATGAACATAATGCGTCGATGTCGCCGCCGTGTTTCCTCAATGTGGCGCCGGGCCTTCAGTGTTGCGACACTCTTTGCTTCCTTCCAGGGGTTGATCAGTTCCTGGAATTCGATGCAAATTTATTTATTTTATTTATTACATGTTACCCCGCAGCGCCAAGAGGCATTATTGCAGGGGGGGGGGGAGGTGTGAGGATACATTTTCACAAGAATTACAGTCGTCAAATACAGAAACACACGGAAAAAAACAAACAAGTTCGCAAACAAATCTAAAAAATAAAAATAAAATATGTTGCAAAATTATATCACTTTAACAAATGGATCCACAATGGTATTAAGCTTTAGCCACCAATATAATTTTTCGTACAAGTAAAGGTATGAAGATACAAAGCACAGTGTTACAAACCAAGCATTTTGAATACACATTCACAAAGAGAAAATTCACTTTGCTTATTCCCAGCTATCACGTGACAGTTTATCAAAAAAA
Organism: Ixodes ricinus; assembly: GCA_037355805.1. Lineage (NCBI taxonomy): Eukaryota > Metazoa > Arthropoda > Arachnida > Ixodida > Ixodidae > Ixodes > Ixodes ricinus. The sequence continues at coordinate 46,731 of JAZHYW010001101.1, read as the reverse complement.
TTATCAGACGATGGAATTGAAATAGTTTCCTCTGGCAATTCGTTCCATTGTTTAACGGTATGGGGGAAAAATGAGAATTTAAATATATTAGTCCTAGCTGAAAATTCTCTAATTTTTTTGGAATGATCTAATCTGCGTGACACAAAGTGTGGCGGTTCAATGAATTTAGTTTTATCCAGTCCTGTTTGATCATGATAGAGCCTATGTAAAAATTTTAAACGGAGGCGGCGTCTTCTAGAGTTCAGAGGTTCCCAGTCTAATTCACGTTTTAGGGCAGTAACACTTTGTTTGAAATTGTAATTTTTTGTAACGAACCTAGCAGCTTTGCTCTGAATTTGTTCAATTTTCTGTTCTAGATAGCGTTCTTTAGGGTCCCAGAGCACGCAAGCGTATTCTAAAATAGGCCTCACATTAGAGAGAAAAAGGGTGTTTTTTAAATTGGAAGGACAATCGTGAAAATTCCTCCTCAAGAAATTTAGCACACGGTTAGCTTTGACCGTCATGTAGTCTACATGCGCGCTCCACGATAGGTTTTCCGAAAACTGAACGCCTAAATATTTTACTTTGTCCACCTTTTGTAGTGGGGCGCCATCAATTGAGTAGCTAAAAGAAACAGGTTGTCGTTTTCTGGTAAAAGTTATATGATTGCATTTGGGAATATTTAAATTCATTTTCCATATTTCGCACCATCTTGTAAGGCGATCAATATCTTCCTGTAGCTCTAGACCGTCTGAATATGTCTTTATTTTGCGGTATAAGACGCAATCGTCTGCATAAAGACGAATGCTTGACGTAATGTCTGTAGAAATGTCATTGATATATATTAGGAATAAAAGCGGACCTAGCACTGATCCTTGGGGACCCCTGATTTTACTTCTAAATACGACGACGTTTTTCCGTTAACTAAAACAGCCTGTCTTCTATTTGTAAGATAATCAGTAAGCCAGTTAATAATATTTTCAGGGATATTCAAAAATTTTAATTTGTATAGGATCAATTTATGGGGGACCTTGTCAAAGGCTTTTTGAAAATCTAAGAAAACGCAGTCTACTTGCACGCCTTTATCAAAAAAAGAAGAAATGTCGTGATAAAAGTCGATCAGCTGGGTATCGCACGATAAACCACTTCGGAAGCCATGTTGATAAGGAATAAAAAAGTTGTTTCTGTCGAGATGTTTTATCAGGTGGCTGTAGATTATATGTTCTAATACTTTCGAGCACACACAAAGAAGAGAGATTGGTCTATAGTTTTCTACCCTATTTTTTTACCGCTTTTGTGGGCAGGAACAACGTGAGCTGTTTTCCATTCACTTGGTAATTTACCACTTGATAATGAGTTAGCAAATATTACATATAAAAAATTAGACAAAATGCCGGAACACTCTTTTAATATGCGGCCTGGTATACCGTCAGGCCCAGTGGCCTTGTGAGAGTCAACATTGTTTAGTAAATTAAGAATTCCATCTTGACAGAGTTCAATATCCAACATACTGTCCTCCAAAGTCTCAAAAATTAGAGAAGGGTTATTCACTATAGGAGGCGAGAATATAGATTCAAAATAGCTATTAAAAAGGCTTGCTTTTTCAGCCTCATTATCTATCATCCGACCTGAGTCATTGATAGTTGGAATTCCTGGCTCATCTTTTTTCGAACTTTTCACGTACCTCCAAAGTTCCTTCGGATTTCGTTTGAACTTATCATCAAGAGATGCTAGAAACTCATTCTTGTAGTGTGTCGCTTTGCTTTTAAAAAACGCTGTAAGTTCCTTTAGACGGACCAGGAGGCTCTGTTTTCCATTTTGTCTATATCTAGAATACACACGTCTTTTTTTCTTAATGATTGTTCGTAGTTCTTTATTTATCCAAGGCTTGTCTTTGCGTTTTCTTCCGGTTATAACTTTTGAAGGAATATGGATTTCAATTAATTCTTTTAATTTATTTTTGAACATATCCCATAGCATTTCCACATCAGAGTGGTAGCTGAATTCTTTGAAATCTTGGAAATAATCAAAAAGTTTGTCAGCTAAAGCGGAATAGTTCCCTTGATCGTAAAAATAAATTTTCCTTTGCGTTTTTCTTACGGTTTTTTCTTTTGCGCATTTTATTTTCCCAACTACCGCCTCGTGATCGCTGATACCGGGAACAACAGAAATAGAAGAGATAACAGAACGTTCACTGCTAAAGATTAGGTCTAGCGTACTGTCCCTCCTGTGGTCTAAGCGTGTAGGAAATGTAACGTGTTGGTATAAAGAAAAGCTTAAGGCAAATTCAATAAAGGTCTTGTAAGGTGTGGATAAGTTTGTACTGATCGGTAAGCCATCAACCCATTTAACATCAGGATAGTTAAAGTCGCCTCCCAGTACAAGGTAGTCGTAAGAAATTGTTGAAAGAGCATTTGTTAAAGAAAGAATGGAATCGTCGCCAGACGCAGGCGGTCTGTAGAATGAACCGACTGTGAGGAAGTGGCCATTTTGAAGCGACACTTTACACCAAACAGACTCAAATGAAAATTGCGAAAAGTCAATCGCGGTGCTTTGCAGACTGTTATGAGTCAGCAGGAATACTCCTCCACCATGCCCATTTCTGTCTCGCCGATAAGCAGTATAGTCAGGTGGAAAAACTTCTGCACTTTTAATTGAGTCATCAAGCCATGACTCTGTACCCATTACAATACTGGGCCTTGTCAGATTAACAAGCTCTGCTAAGTCATCAATTTTATTTTTTACACTACGGCACTTCACGAGAAGTACATCGAGTTCATTCACAGTTATGGTCTTTCTGAGGGCAGCCCGTGGAATTTGTACTGGTTGCTAGATTGTTTTCTCTTTTACCCTCTGTTCATTGTTGTCATAGTAAAATACTTTGTTTCCAATAATTAGTCTGTTGTAGCGTAGTTTAAATTGACTATTTTGTGTCCTGGCAAATCCCAGAAGCTTGCTTCTTTCATGACGCACGTTCACAGAAAAGTCCTCGCCGACAGATATTCCGCTGTTTTTTAGTTTGGGCGTTTGCGATAGTATAGTTTGTTTTGTTTTGAACGAGGAAAGATTTACTATGATTGGCCTGGACCTCTCTGCATTGTGTCTCCCCAGTCGGTGAGCGCGTTCCACATGTGAAGGGTCAATTTTGATGCCTAGCACTGTTTCGCAGAGCTGCAGAACTTTTGTTTCGGACGTTGCCCATGTTTCATTTGCATCCTCGGCAACACCATAAAAGATTAGATTATTTCTCCGATAGCGATTTTCTAGGTCATCATGACTGTTTGCCAGCTGGTTTAACTGCTCGGTAAGTTCCGTGGATGCAACTTGTATTTGCTGCACTTTAGTCTCAAGCGATTTCAGTGAAGTAACGTCACTTTGAAGCGATTCTAGTGTTGAAAACACAGATGTAAGTTTTTCTTCGACCGATGTCTGTGTTTGCTTGATTGCCGCCATTTCAGTCAAAATTACGTCTTGGTTTTTGTGTATACCCGGTAGTAGCTCCAAGACTTCTAGTATTCTCTTAGTTTGCTCCTGAGTGAACGGGCCAGGGTTCACTTCTACATTGCCAGAAAGTAGCAGCATTATCCTTATTACTATGGATGCTGCGTAGCACAATACACAAGTGACGTAGGCACCGTACGCTTCAAAATGACAAAGCACAAAGACAAAAGCAAAGGGGCTCGGCACCGACAAGTAACGTCTAACACTGTGATGATCAACAGGTTTGTAAACAAGACCAACCTGGATGAAAATTTGACGTAAGCGACTTGCTTGTGACATGTCGGTACCGGGCCCCTCGCTGGAAGTGCCGGGCAGCGGCTTTTGTAGCTTCTGGTTATCTGGCGCAAGCCGTGGTTGCCAGGCTGTGCCGTCGAATCTGGACGTATCCAGCGGCGGTAGGATCAGGGGGCGTACGGCAGCTGAAGTGACGCCAAGGCTCCGATGGGTAGTGGCAGATTATCGACTCGTTGATAGGGCTTTGTGTGGATCGTCCAGGCAATGACGAGCACCTGGATGAAAATTTGACGTAAGCGACTTGCTTGTGACATGTCGGTACCGGGCCCCGGTACCGACATTGTAAACTTAAGAATATATATTTTTAAAATACCTGTTGCGAAGTGTTAATTGCTTTAAGGTTGATTTATTCAACGCAATTTAAACTGGCAGGCCACTCGTCACGAAATGCATTAGGAATACACAGATAACTTCTCTAATGAAGCTGTTTTACATCTATAAACTAAGCTTCAGAAAAGAAAAGAACAAATTGAGGCCTAGCGAAAACATATTTGGGTAACAGAGCAGTCGAAAAGCGCAGCGACACTCATCGCCGCTGAGCCAAGTCGTGGCCAACCCCAGCTCAGTAAACGGGGTGCAAGGTCTCTGGTGCAGACTGTCCGCCAACCCTATCGATCGCACCGACCAGCAGTCCGAGCCCCGGCGGAAACTGGGGGACGAGGGCGAACCCCCCGCCGCCGCCACGCGCGCGCCCACGGGCTCGGAAAAGGGGGTGCACTCGCTGCTCGCTGAGGGCGGATGAGGTTAGGAGGGGGCACGGCGCGGCAGCACGGTTCGACGGGGGAATGCTCGGGGCGCGCCGTCGTCCAGCGAGGGGGGCAGCGACGGCGGCGGCACAGCGGCTTAGGAGGCGGAAACAGCGAGAGGGTGAGCGAGGGATGGCCGGCTGCTGTAGCCCGAAACCTGGTTTGCCGGGCCCTGTGCTTCGCGTGCGTGACAGATGGCTGGGTCGGGGCGCGTGCCGGCCGCGCGGCCCTCCTCGTCTTCGCTGCCCCTGCTTGCTCGCCCCAGCCGACGCTACGCACGGCCACTCCCTCCCCGTCTCTTTCTTTCATTCTATCTTTCTTCTTCCGTCGCTCACTCTGACGGCGTTTCCCCGAGTCCGTGGCCCGAAGCGAAGAGAGAAGATGCGGGCACCGAGAGCAACGTGCCGAAAGAAGATGCAGCGTTGCGCGGTGCCCGGGGGCGAGCGTCGAGCGGGATGAAAGACGAATCAAAAGTAACGAGACGACAAAAGAAATCAAAGGTCGGGGGAAAGAAAGTTGGGAATTGATAAAGAGGAGCCGGGAACTCCGTTCCACCTTACTACGGAGCGCAGCGGTCGCCATCTCCCTCCCGAAGGTGACGTGAAACTCACTCAAAATAGGATTCTCTCCGAAGGCTTGCAGCGTCTACTGCAATCCATCGAAAGTGGAAACGATGAAATTTGACAACGGCATGTATACATATAGCTCGTGTACATGCGTGCGTGTTTAGAGGTGGGAAGTTACTCGACCGCTCTTTCGTTCGCAGTAAACAATGACTCGTTTATTTGAAGGGCCATTAAACGATTTTTCAACTAGTTCGTCCTTAGCTTTAATCGTCAACTCAAACGCGAAATGAGAAATCACGTGGTCGTGACGTGCTTGGGCACCGGTGCGATGATTCCAAGCTTCCACAGTCCGTTTTAAGAACATCTTGGATCTTTTCATTCGCAAGCGATGATAAGTGCCGTCACTGCACTCATTGGCCACGAACGCGAATGAAAATATTCGTCGACGGGTTGATTGTTGACGAGCGCATAGGTCCGAGTGACGCAGTGCTCGTGTACTATGCGTGAGCTGGGGGTAGGCTGACGTGATTTGGGTTGACGGATGTATCGCAGTAAAAAGGCGGAAAACTTTCGAAGGAAAGAAGGTACAAAATAGTCGGCTATATTTTCGAATTTTTGTACCGAAAAGCAGGTTTTTGACTTTCTACCCTCTTTCTTTTGGCGCACTAAACGACATGTGATTAGTAAGATTCCAATCTCAAATTTTTTATCTCTAGAAGAATGGATATTTGGGCGAGCTGGTGGGAATTCATGCTAGGAAACAACGCAAAAAACAGACGAGGACGAAGAAGAAACACACGGGTCGAGCGCTGACCCGTGTGTTTCTTCTTCGTCCTCGTCTGTTTTTCGCGTTGTTTCCTACGATTATTTATCCCAGCCCAAAATTCAGTTCCTGACCCCTTGAGCTCGCAATAGCCGTAGCACCGAAATGGTGCCGCACAATCGAGTGACGGACTATAGACCCCTTTCAAAAAAGTGTGACAACAGTGAAAAAAGCTAGATCTGGTTGAGAGAGAATAGTTGTTTATATACAGTCCCAATGAGGTCAACCTGCTTAAAAGCTCATTTGCTACTTCTCAAAGGAGAGGGGGTAGGGTTGGGGACAAGAAAGAAGAGAAAAAAAGAAGAAAACATTTATATAACATAATACATATTTACATTTTATACATCAAACTTCTATAACAGCTTGAATAATCGAGTATGAGAGAGAAAATGAATTGCTGCTTTCGTGGCCTTATGTGCGTCCCCAGACGTTGGCCATGGCCCAAGAAGGTGGTGCAGTTCAAGTTTTTTTCATTTGGTCCTAGTCCTAGCTGTATTTTTAACGTCTTTCTTTCATAATCATATTTCTTGCATATACACAAGAGATGGTCACTATCTTCGGGTGAAGGACATGAAGAACACATGGGTGATTCTACCTTGCCAATAAGATGTAGGTATTTCTTCGTATATGCGACGTTGAGAAGCAGTTGATAAAGTTTTGTCTCTTGAGAGGCCTCGTGTGATGCAAAATTCTAATTTGGGATAGATACCGGATCTGGCTGGGTATACGGGGCAGCGGGCGCCATCTTGAAGGATGCTCCCTGTGTGTTCTATGTCTCCTCAGTGATTGCCCAAGTACGAGTTTCGTGGTGTGGTGAAGAGATCGTCGGTGCAATAGAACAGCCGTTTTTTTCATCGCGCGCTCAGGAATTATTTTTTCTTCTGCTCGGAGTAAAAACAAGCGACTGAGTTTTACCATTCATTTATTTAAAGTGAGAATAAAATTGTAAAAGATAAGTGAGTGTTCGTGGCTACGCGAGTTAAAAGGGTGGCGGTGGCATCATTCTGTTATTCTATAGTCTATTCCCGATCAGTCGCGAGCTTATGCACCAAGCAGTGGATAGTTGTTGGCCATCCGATGAATACTGGCTCACCAATTGGTAGTCGCTGCTCTTGCAAGTTCTCTGACTGCCAAATTCGCTAGCAGGCTGCACGCGAGGCAGGCAGGCCGGATGTCTATAAGCAGTCTTACGAAAGCAGTGTCCCTTTCCGTTTGCCATGATAGCGTTAGCAAATCCTCTGTGTAGACTGGTTATGTTAAAACCAAATATGATTATACTCTTTTTAAGTTTTGCCATCGATTTCAACAGATACGCTAGCTGAAAATCTGCTTCGCAAAACCAACTTTAATATACATTTTTTCAGTAAGTCGTATCCACGGCCAAAAAATGTTTCCATAGCTTGTCGAACGTATTTTTTTAAATGAGCAATCATTAGAAAACAGTTGGAACACGTATTAACTACCGAATCATTGTGATAACGTCACTTTGAATTGTACTTAGCAGTCTGAAGTCTGTAATTAGTCACCTGTTTGAATCTGCCAGACAAACACTCGAAGGTCGTAGTTTTACATTTCCTCCACCGCTACGAACGCAACTTTTCACACGGATAAAGCCATATTCAAAACCGATCTGCACACACCTTTTATGAACAACAATTGCAAGTGTATATGTTGAGTATGAGGCTCACTTGCAAATCTCCGCGTCAAACGAATTCGCCACGTCGAGCGGGCCGTCGCCACCCAGATCGTGGCTGACTTTTAGTCTGGACATCACGGCTGAACAAGAGAAATACAGTTTCTTCACGATTGGGGCGACCAAACCATTCTTGCTCTGACCTTGCAGAACAAAACGCGAACATATTGGGATTAGCTTTGCAAGATTAAAACGTTGTCAGACTGGCATGAGCGACGCAGTATCCTTCAAGATGGCGTCGGGATCTAGTTTCCTTTCTCTGCTCGACAGATGGCGCTCTTTTATCTAAAGGGTCTATAACGAGGCCGCGTCAGCGCCGCGGTGTGGACAATGTGTTCATCAATATATTTATTTAGAACTACAATAAGCAAGCATGTATGTTAATAAAAACATTGAATGTTCATGTTTTTATTGCCTATTTTGTAACAGTATTGATTTTATACTTGTGTCTGTTTTGTTTCAGCTCCTCCCTTCTGTTAATCCTGCAGCCTTACAGGCACTAAAACAAATGAATACATAATAAAATGCATAAATGAATGAATTAATTAAGATAGATACACTCGCATGTATTTTATACTCTCACGTATTTATGTTGATGAATGTTATGGGTCAAAGTTGTGATAGTATTGCAGTTGTTTATTTTGTTGGAAACAATTGTTCAGTGAACGATTGAGCGTATTTTTCTCCCAGAATGGCATTTGTTTCGAAGAGGTCAAGTTGAGGCTTGCCATAAGGTCGGAAGTTTCCATTACATAATTGGTTCCTTTGAAGAAATGAATGATGTCAGTGATCAGCAGTGATAGTTCAACCTGAATTAACAGTCGCCTCGCCTCAAAAACTATGATAATACCACTTCTTATTTTCAAAGGAGACTGACCCGAGCGTTGAAATTTCGCATGACTGCCTGGCAAATCAAATACGTTTTGGAAGATATTGGCGAGCTTCAGCGAATCGTTTTTGGAGCACACGGTTTCGAAATTATGAAAGTTGTAGCTGCTTCGTTCCGTGAAACCGCACGTGAAATTTAACGTATTTTAGCGAATCGCATAACAGGTGCAACCGTGTAAACGGTGATGATGATAACGTTTCACCCACAGCACTATCTTACACTAAACACGTAAAACATTCTGTAGCCTGCAAATCCGCGGTTTCGTGCTTCCGGCGTACCACTGATGTAAACAAGACGGCCGACGTACACTTACTGCTCAGAATTTCAAAACCTGCGAACCTAGATAAAGGAAAAAAGTGCCTGAAGGACCGCAGAGGTAGGTACTGTGCAGGCACGTAGCCGGGGGGGCCTATGGGACCCGCCCCCCCCCAGGAATCTTCAATTTTGCTGGGACCTCATCTCCATCCTCCCCTCATACAGCATTTTGTCATGGGTGCCCCCCCCCCCCACCAAAATCCTGGCTATGTGCCTGGTACTGTGTCTCCGTCATCATGAACTTGAACGATCGTTCACGTTGTGTGCCGTCGAACCAAATCATTTCTTCTGCTCGCGGTCTCCACGGCGCGTAGTTAGCCCGCAGATAACGAACATTTACTAACATGCATAGTTTACAGCATTCACGATCGCCTACCATTGCGAGCAGTCCTCGAAATTATTTTGTTCAACCTTTCAAATGAAGCGCAGTAACAGGATGGAAAATTGCCTCCCGCTGTCCTAAGCTTAACGCTCGGCTAGGCCGGGGTAGTCAGTCGCCAAGCCGACCGCCCTCTTTTTGTACCCGAGTCGTGAACGGTGCTGGCTGCGTTATGATGGCGGACGACTCCAGCCGCCCGAGTGGGAGAAAAGAGTGCGCTGCCCAAAACCCCCAACGACACGCGCGCGCGTGCGCAGTGGCGTCGGCGATGCTTTCGAGGACGAACCATTCATGAGGAAACGACTCGCTAAAACTTCCTATTGTGGCACACACTGCCGAAATATTTTTCAAAACGTCTCACGGATATTTGTGTGCTTTAAACGTTTTTTCTCCTTTTCCCTATTATCGTGGAATCAGTAATTATTGTGAAATATGTAAACTCATACTGTCTTGTCAACAAAAGAAAATTACAGGAAGATCCACTGGTGGATTCTTAAGGAATGCGTTAGCATGACCCTTGGAAAATCACCACACACGTCCCCCTTTGGGAATCGCTAACGCTGACCATTTCGCTTTTCTGTTGTGGCTTTGCCCTTTGGCTTTCTCTTTTTTTCCTATATTTTTGGCTGCCTCTTTTTTGCCTCGTTAGGAAGTAAGTATTAGCGATTCGCAAAGGGGGACGTGTGCGGCGCTTCTGAAGGGTCTTGCTAACGCATTACCTAAGAGTACACCAATGGATCCTCCTCTAATTTTTTTCACTTCCAACACTTTTTTTATTTTGTTTGTCAGAGTACGTCGTAGCCCTTGGATAGGATCACCCATCCCACTCGTGTGAATGAACCGGATACATACCCGTCGTGGAAGGAACCGCATCCATATAACTCCTGGAGGGAACCGCAGCCATTGTTTCAACTACGCACACACATCACAGCCCACGCACCGCTGCTACGGAAACCCAGAGCGAAGAACAACCGGCGACGGCAGAGCTGCAACTGATCACGCCCGCATTCCACCGCGCCGTGGCGCTTCCTCCTCTCTGGCTTAAGTACCGCCAGTTGGTGCATTCTGGGATGCACTTGAGCCGAAAATGGCGGAGCTTCGCCGGCAATCTAGTTTATCGCGGCGGCGCGGTGCCGGAATCTGCAGTCGACCAATAGGAGCGTGCTCGCAAGCGGCGGCGTGTCACCTGCAACCATAGCATACCAATTGGAGGGTGCGCGCCTGGATGTGGGATGCTCCATGAGTCAAAAATGGCGACGCGTCGCCGGCTTCCAATAGGAGCGCCCGCGACATGATCAAACGATGGCGGTACTTGGATAAGTCAGGTTATCCGGCGACCCGCTGCCTACAGTGCGACGCTCGTTTCACGAAAACAATAGGGCTTGTTTTGACGAAAACCCGGCGGTGTCTGTCAGTTTGACAGCGCTGGAGAAGAGGAGAGGTTGACGTTGCGTGACGCGTCGACGCGTCACTCTCCCCTCCTTCTCCCTCTCTCTCCGGCGCTGACAAACGAAAGGCACCGCCGGATTTTCATCCAAACGAGCGTTCTAATACAACGCATTGAAAAAGGAACTCGAGAGTTTGCAAAGTACTTAAACAAGAAATGTGGGTAACAACAGCTCGAGTTTATTTCTACGCCCATTATTGTAGTCTTGTTTTGTGCGTTTTATTTTAGGCGCTATTTTCTTCCCTTCTAAAATGCGTTACGAAGTAACTCAAGTTTAGTCTATTAAAACAAACTCATTACTTGTCGTCACAAAAATTTCAAGCGTAGCAAATTATATATCAATGATTGTTGACTACCGTGGAACAATGATGCCTGGAAAGCGTCTCCGACTTGTGTACTTAGTGTTCAACCCCGCCCCGGCAACGAGAGTGGCCCCTAATAGCAACAAATAACGTCACAGGAGACGGCGTGTCATGTTGTCGTAGATCGCGATCCTGGCCGTCGGTCAAAGGAGTTCTGGCAGAAGAGGCGAGTCTTGCTGTCGTCGCGGCGTCCCAATTACTGACTTCCGGAGATCCCGCAAACCGTCAAGCAGGAGGGTGACGTACAGGGCCACAGGCACCTGCCGTATTCACCTTGCTGCTGTGCCACCATCAGAATCACCACAGGTAACAGTGTGACACGTGGGTGATGTCATCAGAAAATTGAGGGTCCGCAAACAAGGACGCGTAAAACCCAACAGTCGGAGGCGCTTTCCAGGCACCACTCGTAGAGCCACCCCTTTGGCACACAAGTCGAGTATGGCATCGATGGCGCTGCACGGTTTTCTTCCCATTCATTTAAAAGTTTACTTTCGGCATTTAAAACGCGGACAGCAACCATCGCGCTTCATTGTAGTCGAACGTATAGTAGAGGCAAGCGTAAATTTACCCCTCGCTTAGTGTTGTTAGTATCATATCGTTCATAAACCACAATGGCATTTTCCACCAGTCATACGGTCGCACATTTTGTACATGTGCCGAAAACATACATAGGTTTTGTTTGTATGCGGTACAGGAAGAAGTAAATATCGGAAAAACCGTTTCGCGACTTGTTTTAAAACTGCACACTATTTCTGTTACGGATATTCTAGCGCTTCGGCAAACACACCAGGCTTTTCATTCGCATGAGTTCGACCCTATCAGGTAAAGAGAGGCGCCGCGTATCGCGTCCATTGTGACAAATCTATCCAGAACGCTCTACTGCCTGTTAACCGTGTGAACTATTAATGACTGTTTGACTGGATCGTTTCAATCGTCTTTCTATAAGGGGGTATTCATTGAACGCCATATTTGAGTGCAATGTTTAGAGCGGATGCTCAGAATGAGCTCCTATTAATAGCCGGCTAACACCGGCAATCTTGATGGTGCGGAATGCACGTTGCGAGAGAACTGCGGAAGCTCGCCGTCCGCACGCGCTCAAAATTTGGGCACATAGATATGGCCGCCAGTGAATATACTCCCTACAGTAACTGATAGAGTGAGAACGACAGGCCGTGTCTTTCGAACGCCCGCCCTCCAGCACGCTTTCATTGCCTCCGTAAAGGGTTTGGCCGCGCGTGCGCACTCGAGTCGCACGAAAAGCACAAGCGTTGACGAAGGTGGGATGGTGGCGCTGGAGGCGGCACAACGAAAGCTTCCTCTTTCCGTTTTCAGCTTGTAAGTGACTACGTTGTATCTTAAGGTATCTAGCAGAATTTGAAATGCACGTACGTAGGCTAAAACAAAACAAAAATTGCGTGGCAAACTGCTGAGCAATTGTGTTGTATACGTGACATCAGGTCACATGATGTCAATTTGCGCGCTAAATTTAGCGGGTAAATTGAATTGGTGAGCAGGTCACGTGATGGTCATTTTTTCGCTAAATTTAAGGGAGAAACAAAATTTTCATATAGGTCACGTGACATTAGATCCCGTGAAGTAAATTTCCCCTAAATTTAGCGGGTAAACTGTATTGGTGTGCAGGTCACGCGACGTTAGTTATCCCGCTAAATGTAGCGGGAAATTGATGTCACTGTTGCCTAATGTCCCGTGACCTATACGCCAATTCACCTTCCCCGCTAATTTTAGCGGAGAAACTGAATTGGTGTGTGAGTCTGTGACGTCCCAAAATGCAACACTGCGCGAGTTGATTATGGGATAATGGTCAGTATATAGGAGGCTATGGTTGAATCGATACCAACTAGCTCAGTTTTCCTGTCTGTTAAGCTTAATCTCAAGCGTGCAGGCACAGAAGGAGCACGACGGAAGGCAAGGGGCGCGTGCCGGAGGCTGGCAATGAAAACAAAACGCCCTGCTTTTCTCATTCTGTGGGTGACTTTAATTAAGCACTCAATGTAGAAAAATGAAGGGGTGCTGCGTATTTCTACGGTGCAATCACAATCCATATGGAGGTGAACAGGCGACCGTTGACCGCATCGCACTGGCAGTTTGATGGAGCCGCAGCCGTAGCGGCTTGCGCTCCTCATCTCGCGCCTTGCCACGCTTCATTCGCGAAGGTCACATTCCGCAAGGACCGACGCTTCGCGACGCTGCCAGTACAGAGCGGTTGAGGATCGTGCTTTCACTTTTATATGGATCGCGACTGTATTGGTGACGGTATGTTTTGGTGGCGCCCTCTTATGATTACTCTCACTGAAGTCACGACCGAGATTACTAGAAGCGAGGGACAAGTTCGATGGTGCGTAATAAGTGCAATAGAGGTCTGGTCATCACGTTCCTAAATCAACACCGTCGAAGTTGAGAGTCTGACTTTGCTCTGATTTCCGCCGATAAACACCAGACCTGATCCTACTAAAGACATCATAGTCCGCGTTTGATCAATTGTGGAAGGCCGATGACAGCGACCCTTTTCGTTGCGCACGTCGACCATATGATGTAATCACTGGCGGCCATAGGTTGGTGCGCTTGACTGTGGAGCGTGTGTTGATGGCGGGCTTTCACAGTTATTTTGCAACGAGCATTACGCACTAGAAAGGCTGCAGGTCTAAGCAGCCTATTAATGGAAACTCTTTATGAACATGTGCTCTAATCACCGCAGCCAGTAACTGACGTACCCTCGACCTGGTGCATTTTTGGATTGCCCGCTGACACAGGGTACGCAACCGCCAAGGGTATGGGCGAAAAGGCTTAAAAACGGACGTCGTGCATGAGTTAGTTCCAAGTGCTCCTTTTTACCGTGCTGCAATTTCCGAAAATCTACGTTTGTCTGGCTACCACTGCGTGGTCGTCGGATGGATAAATAATTTTAAAAAGCATAAGAACAATAGCAGAAACTGTGCCATGAGCACAAGAAGCTGCAGCGCGAGTGTGGCTGCAATGTTATCGAGCTTCGCATTTTCCTCAAGAATCTTTATTTACAAAGTCAGTCGATTGCGAGCTTGAATCGCGAGAGATTCGTTGCAGACTCAACGTCACGTTTAAGCTCATGACCACTTCGTCTACGACAAGAGGACCGATTTTAATTCCCGGCCCAGGTGGTCCAATTAGGTTATCACTGCAAGCCCCATGGTATGAGGAAGGTATGAGAAAGTCTACATGCCACCACCCAAGATGGAGCTACCAAATACCGAGAGCTTACCTGCATAGACTACATTAAACTGCTCATATATACTTCGCTGTGGAAACTCAATCAAAACACCCCACCGTCTCCATCCTCGTTCTTCGAAAAGGCCCCACCGTCTTCGTCCTCGTTCTCTCGAGGAGGCAAGGTGATGGCCTGTGAGTCGCCAGCTGGATTCAACCGGACAAGCTCCAACCAAGTTATTGCAGCCCGCCATAGCCAAGTCTAGCCAAGTTCCCCCCATACCCACACCGTTGCCTACCCAGATAGCTGTGCTGCCAGAACTAGCCGGTATTTCTTTTTCTAAGCCGCTAGACGGCGTCGTCGGCGCCGCAATTCTCAAGATGGCGGCGCCGTTAAAGAAAAGGTCTATAGGGTGTATTCACTGGCGGCCATATATGTGTGCGCTAATGCTGAGCACGTGCTGATGGCTAGCTTCCACAGTTATTTTGCAACGTGCACCCCGCACCATCAAGATTGCCAGTCCTGGCAGCCTATTAATGTGAGCTCGTTCTGAGCATGCGCTCTAAACAGTGACCTCAAACATGGCGGCCAGTGAATACACCCTATACCCTCAACACGCTGGTGAACGAGCATTGGGGACTTTTGGCAAACCGTTACCACGTTCCGCGTACCGAATTACTAGAGTCTTTGAAGCATGCTTTTAAGCGCGCGGCCCGCGGTCACGGTATCACCCGGGCACGCGCTTAAAGAACGCTTTAAAAGCTCAGGTAGCGCGGTAGGCGCAGCGTGGTAACGGTTTGCTAAAAGTTTCTATTGTTGAACCCGATTATCGGCGAATAAATACTGACAACGCTTCTGCTAGGTTGTTTTGCGTAAGGGCTAGTGCGGACACTTGCGACTGCTTAAGCCCTGAGAGGCCTAAGACCCGTCCAAAGCATCTCGTGAGCGTTTGCGACCGGCCGCATTGCTGCGGTTCCGGTCGTAAACAGATCACAAGAGGCTTTAAAACCGACCGTGTCGCAGTCGGTCGCTGTCTAACGCGATTGTTTGAAGCAGCCCTAAATGTGAAGGTAAAGGCTGGTTCGCACACTTGCGGTTTGATTGCAACCGAGTGCGTTCTGCAGCTTTGCGCTCAGTCTCAACGAGGCAAACCACTGGCGCCATCTATCGGCTAGACATAAAACACTTGCCAGTTGCCTATATATTTTTGCGCATTATGTCTTCTTAGCAAGCATGAAAAGCATTTAACAATGTTATAAAGGATTATTCATCGAGGTAGTATTTACATTTGATCTCCCAAATAGTGAAAAACCTTCACTGGAGCTAAAGTTCAGTTCCTGAGCTACCTCAAAAATGGCGCCAGTGAGCGAGTTTTTTTTTATTGTTGTAAGGTTGCGCAAGGCTTTAAATCGGGCTAGTAGGTTGCAACGAAACGCAAATGGGTGAAACAGCCTAAATATATACAAGAGCGCACTCGTTTGATCATCATAGAACTTACGGCCCTGTTCAGTGTGACGGCTAACCAGGGTCCGTTAACTTAACCCTGCAGTGTGTCTCAGTTCTCGAACTATACCATGTTGTCATACGGGTTGTATTAAAGTTCTGTGTTGCAATAGAAAAAGAAATGCATTTAAGAATCCTTATTGCCTAGAGCCTAGAAAGCTGTTGGCGAAGCTGTTTTAAAATTCCATGTCCTACATCTTTCTCGGCGTCTAAATTCGATTACACTAACACTAATTTGAAAATGCACACCCGTATCAATCAACAATTGGTGTTGTTATGAGTGCGTAGGATGCTATTTAGTTGTATTTGGGACGCAGGCGTCCCTCAAAATCGCTTATACCTAGAGAAAAAAAAATGATTACACGTTTTACTGCGTGTTTTAAACATTGTTTATCAGGTTCCTGCGCATTACGATGACGCACACCTGTAACATGGGCAAGATTTTATTTATTCAGGCAGACGGCTTCTACTAAATGTCCACCATCTTGAACAGTAAGTGACCACGAGAAAGCACACCATTGTAACGACAGAATCGTTAAAAAATACAACTCCGAGAGTTGACCTGTCAAGTCTCGAGTATCTAGTAAAGATACTTTTTATATATTGGATATCTGGCGAAGGCAATGGATCCGAAAGCTCAGGGATCCCACGCCCTGACGCACTCGGGCACCATGCCCTTCCTCCAGCACTTCTGTAAAAATCGCCGCGAGTGCCGCCGTTAAGTGGGCTTCGCCTCTCGTTGACGCCGTATAAGGAGAAACACGATTTACAGGGGGAGCATTATGCGCAGGAGGGCTTACTTTTGCGTTACAATGAAGACGGACTGGGTTGTAAAGTCAAAAGCTGTTCACACTGAACAAGGTTTCTGTCATGCGCGACAACAGTCATACCTCACATGTTCGCACGCAAAGGAGATTGCACCCGGGGGCTTTGCGTGTGCACGCAAGGCGCCGATATAATGTCTTTCGTGCACGGCAAACCTTGTGCTCAGTGTGGACAGACCTTTAATCCAAAATGTGCCTAAGGTAGAAATAGAGGAACTTACGCTAAAATGTACCTAAGGTACGTATCCAAATGCTTCTTTCAAAATGTACCTGGATACAAATGCAGTTACGTCAAGGCTATTTTATAGAGCCTAAAATGTTGTTATTTTAACGCTCCCCCAAACCCTGAATTTTGTACGTCCGTCCGTCTGTCCGTGCATTTTCCTCTAAATTTAGCGGGGAAAGTGGCGTCACGTGACGTCACGTGACGACACCTTGTGAAATTTTACGGCACGCGGCCTATACGTCTACTCAGCTTCCCCGTTAAATTTAGCGGGAAAATTCACGCCTTGGGGCCAAAACGTCAATTCAGTTTCCCCGCTAATGTTAGCGGGAAATTGACGTCACGTCACCTACACACCAATTCAGTTACCCGTTAAATTAAGCGGTCAAAATTCACGTCTTGTGACCCAGACATCGACCCACTTTACCCGCTAAATTTAGCGGGAGAAATCGACGTTAGGTGACCTGATGTTACGTTACATATACAAACATTCACTTTCCCCTCTAAATTTAGCGGGAAAATGTAGGTCACGTGACACACAAATTTACTCACCGGATTCCGTATAATGCTTGTTGTGTATTAACGGACTTTGAAGGTCTCTGTTTTTGCTGGTTGGGTGCAGAATTGCGGAATCTACGGCCGAGAGATAGAGAGGAAAGCCTCTTTTGTGCGAATCTTCAGTGAGAGTCTAATCTCCGAGGGAGTGCAAATCGATGTGGGCTTCACAATAAAACGCCCGGATGCGAGGGTATTCCCTCTTTTCTCCTCTCTAACTGCTGGGGTTACGCTCTGGCCCCTGTGCCTTTGGCAACGCTGCGCGCTACTAGTGAAATAGTGTACAGTTCATGATTAGCAGTTACTTGTATCTGGGTATTCCATACACATCGTGATAAGCATTCTATCGAGAAAACAAATCAACGGTTCAGTAATAGTGCTGCCACTGTTTAATTATACCAAGAACGATGAAAAAAAAATATAACTGTGCCGTATTTATACGATTGGCTTGTTGAGCGCGTGACGATGTGTTTGATGATTTTCAAAGCGTTTTAGAACGGCCGCTTACAGTATTACAAATTATCTAGAGTTTTTTTTAAGGCTACTCTTTACTTCTAAGTAAGCTAACCTAACCGGGCGTTTAAATTAATTGTAGAACATTCACATCAAGACGAAGTTTTTACATTTTCTTCTTCCTGTTTGTGTTTCGAAATTGCGGGCGGGCAGTTGTATATTATTCGTGTAACAAAATATCCCACCATACTACCTGTCATGCACGTAAGATGTCAATGACGAGGTGTTTTGACGAGGTGATGTGACCAAAGATGTCGCCCAGGCGCCTGAGAATACATAAATATATTTTTTTATTTTTTTACGTTAGGTCCGCAGTTTGTATTTACGAATTCTTTAACCACATGATTGAATAGACTCCAGATATGAATGTCATTATCAGCGGTAAGTACGCACATTCAAGCTGTACACCAGAATATACCTATGTTCAGGGAGTTTCATGAAACTTGTGCCGCGTCTTTAGAAAGCTGGCGAACGTTCCGAGTGTCAAACAAACGCAGTACTGTTCACAATTCTATTGATCCAGTAAATATATATTTGTCAGGTGAGAAATTGAGTAGTTGTCACAGATTAATTAGTTAGCTTTTAAATATTGGTTTTCCCCAACCTTTCGGATGCAAAAGTCGTAAAGCGTTTTGTGAAACATCACATCCTGTCGTTTTCATCAAAGCATAGCCTACGTCTGTCTAATTTGTTTTAGATCTTTAAAGAAAGCGCGTGAAATTTTAGAAACTCCCGTGTGAATAGTTTGTAGCAAACTGCGATGTTAATGCTCTTGATCACGTGGGAAATTTTTTTTTCGCGCTTTTTTTAATTTGGGAAAATTAAACAGGCGAAGGCTGTCTGAATGAAAACAACACGATAGAAAGTTTCTGAACACGCTCCACAATTTTTATATTGAAGGGTTGGCGCACAAATTAATATTTAAAAGGTTAGCTACAAAATGTCTCTCAAATTTCCAGTTTGTGATATCACAAACATATATGGAACTGTTCAATAGGACTCTGACAATGCTGCATTGGTTCGACGCCATCTTTTTTAGAGCGCAGCTTTTAGGCGCCCGTTTCCGGCTTGAGCGGCGTCGGCGTCGCCGTCGACGTCGGCGTACTCGCGCCGTGCATTATGGGACACGTCCCATAATGCACCGCGGTGACGTTTCGGCATGGTGCCGAAACGTCACCGTGCCGAAATGTCGCCGCGGTGCATTATGGAACGTTTCCCATAATGCACCCTGAGGACGTTATAGCATGGTGCCGAAACGTCACCATGCCGAAACGCCGCCGGGGTGCACTATGGGACGTTTCCCATAATGCCCCGCGCAGACGCTTCGGCACCGTGCCGAAACGTCTGCCGCGGTGCACTATGGGACGTTTTCCATAATGCACCGCGCGGACGTTTCGGCACTACGCCGAAACGTCGCGTGACGACGTGCGTTTCGCGCGTGAAAGAGGGAGGAGGGGAGAAGGAGGAGAGGGTACGAATGAGGAGAAGGGGTGTACCTTCCCCTCAGTACCCTTCCCTGCTCCTCCTCAAGAGCTGCGCTCTAATTCGGTGTTGCAGGAAGTTGTAAACGTCTTTAATTTTTTTGGGACTTGGCACAAGGTAACTAGAACACAACTAAAATTAATTGAAAAAAAAACTCGAAAACAAGACAAAACATTGAGATACGATAGATAGCATTTCTTTCGACGTCTGCAGCAAAGTACAAGAGAAACAGTCCCTTTTTTAAATGGAATCGCCATTTTAAAATACTCGATGTCATCATACTTGATGTCATCACCAATAAATTCCAGTTTTAACTCAGCGTTGTTTTTCGACAGTCTTCTTTTATTCTGTCCGTGTCGCTACACTCGTGCGTATAAGCGCCGAAATCTGCGCACCCGAGGACATATGGTAGTGTAGTGCCCATTTTCTACGACTACTTGAATCTCAGGTAATAATATCGGCTCACGGTGATTGGCTTCCGGCTCCCCCTGAGGAGGCTGACCTCGCTACCGGGTGGGACTTCCGTCACTCTCTCGCCTGCTGGTTTCGGTAGATCAGTCTTTTTAAATAATCAAATTCAAGCAACAATTATGGAACACTTTAAGGACGGGTAACGTCTCTCTAATAAACCATTTTCTAAATCTAGTAACATATCTGGGGGCTCAAAAAGCAATTTCGCGTTCGATAAACTGACGGCGGTCATGAAACTGTAGCCCATCAGGCGCTCTCACTTTCGCACTTTAATGGCAGATGGAGCGTTGGATCTTCAATCACCTGATAACTTTTTCTTTGTTTTCATATTTGCAGTTTCGGTGGTGTGAACATCAAATCAGATAAAAAGAACGTGTTACCCATACGCTCCTTGATTAAATCTGCGCTAGAAAAACACTTTCGAGCCCAACTTGTGCCAAGAGACAAACTGGACCACGCTCCAAAATAAACGCTTACGCAGCCGCTGTAACTAATTTGGGCGTCATGTTATAGTGATTTTTTAGGCGGGGCTCACAATATATCCTTCGGTTCAGTATCTAAAACTTCTGCCTTCATCTGCCCCAAGAAGGCCGCCATGAGTTTCGTACAGAGATGATGATAGAAATCAAAGCTGCCGGACTAAAGTTCGGAAAGGGTCGTGTAAGCAAAAGCAATTATTTCAAAGTTAATTCGTGTTTTTAGTTTATTATTTAACGATTGTCAACTTTGCTCTCGTAACCTGACGTAGGCCGTGGTCGATGACGTTGTCCCCAAAGACTTTGTTTTACTTTCAAGTGCATTTTTTTTAAATTATGTTTAGTCTTTGGTGAAACACCATGTAAACATTTTTAAAATGAACTCTATCGAACTCTCTGTGTTTCTACTTGCGCTCCTTCCTTCGCGCATTATGATTGGAGTATCCTTTTGCTCGCCAATTGCTCAGTGGTTATAAATAGGGTTCCGCGTTTTCGGTATCTATTTTTCATCAGATTCGGGGTTATTTATCGGTGTTTATTTTCTCTCTTGGAATCGGTGTTTTTCGGTGTTGAATTTCAATGCTGGAAAAAAATCGGTGATTATCGGGGCTTGTGTTGCAAAGCGACTGCATAATTACCAGAAAAACCACGGACCTCACATTACACACGTTTATTGTACACACACCAAACACGTCACACAATGCGCACACATATGGAAATAACAGAAAGCGTGACGCTTTCAGAAGCATGATATCTAAACTTAAACTTATTGAACAAAAATTGACATGTACATTGTCAGAGACTTGTGAGTCATCGGAGCACGTTCCTTGCGGCTGAGGAAACGCAGTCCAGATAACGCACGTTCCACGTTCGGGCTTGAAACGGGGATGGCAAGAAATTCAAAAGAAGCTTTTGACAAGACCGGCCATTCCTTGCTGTGCGCTCTCCAGAAGCTGCCAGTGCAAACTTCTGCCGATGGAACTTTATGCAGATGGAACTTGACACAAAACCTTGAAATCGTCAAATTCTTGGACGTAGTCCTCCATCGCTTTCCGTTTTCTACCCATACTAACGGGCAAGCGAAACTCGTCCGAGCAGTGACTACGAAGTGGGCTGCGAAGTGGGAGGGCAATAGGGCGTGGACCCTATTGCCCTCCCCCTTCCCCCGCCCCTTCGCCTTTCCTCCTTTCTCCCATATACCAGGAAACCTATGCCTGGACAAAAGACTTGAAAACCGTTGGGCTAAAAAAGACAAGGGAAGGGAACGGGGCAATAAACATGGTTTCAAAAGAAAGGGGCGACCCCAAGGACAGTTCAGTGGGGCTGTCTTCCGGGTCAACGAGAAAAGAAAGCGGGCTAAAAGATTCTTTCAACAAAGCTGCCATTTTTTTCCGCAGCTTGAATTCGGTGTTTCTCGGTTCTAACCGATCCGGAAAAAAACGCTTCGGGGTTAATTATCGGTATTTATCGGTATATACCGAAAACACGGAACCCTAGTTATAAATTAAAATACCTCGAAACCGCACCCGTGATTAACTTAATGAGAACGTCGACCCTGTCTAAAACGTACAACTAAAAAAAGAAAAAAAAAACTATGTAAGGCAGTTTTTGTAAACTTAGAATGACTTGAACGGAAATTTATATCTAGGTTAACATGTTTTCGGACGTATCCGATAAAAACCGAAAAACAGTCGCAATAAATATTTGTAAATTCGAATTTATCCTAAAAACTCGAAATATTAATGTCACTGTAATAGAGTTGTAATTTATTTCACGATAGCAAAAGAAAAAAAAAACTACAAAGAAAACTCGGCATTCTTTAAATTAGCTTGGGTCAGTTGTCTTGAGGAGAGGCCTCTTCAGTTACCTTTAAAATTTCAGATTATTGACAAAAGTGAGCTGAACGTTTATCTCGTCGAGTTTTATTCAGGACAACGGGTCAGTGCAATTTTGGATCACGAAGAAAGCCACCGTTTTAGTTTTCAGTTTGCACTTCTTAGAGGAAGGTGGAGCTGTGTTTTCATAACAGCGAAATCTGTGATTATAGGAGGGAGGGGGGCAGCTAAGGGTTCCGCCTCATTACTCGACTCTGCGCAACCGCAAAGTAGAGTGCTGGAATGAGATGGGAAGAAAAAGGGTACTCCAGAGGCAACATCGGGGACTTAAGTGGTTTTAAAGTATCAACGCAACACTTGTATGCGACACTTGAAGTAACGATTCTTAAAGCAGCCCCTTGTTTGCAAGATATTGTCGTGGGACAGTTAGTATATTACCAATGGCAAGGGTGCGGATGCCCATTCCAGTTGAAGAAATATCACTCGACACAGGTGAGTTCTTACGACTTTTTAAGGCAGATTTGTGTACGGATAGTATTTGATTTGATATTTAATTTTATACAGTCGGGCTTATGACAACATTAAATGTCAAATTTGGAAGTATCGAGAATTTACCATGAATAAACTCCGATAAACTCCAAATTGTTTACGAAAAATAAACCCCTAGAAATACTTTCCGAATTTAACAAAAATAAAAAAACACGGCACAGTTTTTATGCGTCATTCATCAGATTATTGGTGAAAGTGCGTTCACTCGTTTGTTTACTTTGCAAATAAGGACGCGAAATAAGTTATAATTATTTGTTTCGTAGTACCACAACAACAACAAAACAATAAGACAAATGGCTTGCATCTTTTTCTAGATTTTTCAGCTTCGGGACAACAAAGTTCAGTCCAAGCCAATAAAAAAAGAAATTTAAAAATTTGAAAGGAGAGGGAGATTTTGGTATTGGCTCGGACGTCCTTCTTAGCGACGCCGTGTTCGAATCAATGCATAGAAGGAAATGCTCGACTCAAGAAACAAGTCTTAGAAAACAAAGGGTGTTTTCCTTCTGAAAACAGTTTTTATTGAATTTTTTGTCCAATGCCTTTCCAGCCTTGATCTCAAGTAGAACGACAGTCTAGCCATATACATAGGCACGCCGGAGTTTAGTAAAGAAAAAAAGAAAGACGAGACGGTTGTTCGCGTGGGCGACGGTACTATAGTCCAGCCAAGGCGAGCCAAGCCAAGCCTAGCCGAGTCCCGCCAAAGCGGACAACAAGCTAACACAAGCCAACGCAGGCCGAGTCAAGGCAAGCTGGGACAGGGCGAGCTTTCTGATTGGCTCCTTCTGCCTCCGGCGACGGAGAAAAAAATGAATGGAAAAAAAAGGAAGGAAGGAGATTTGGTCACGCCTTAGTGGACCCAACTTTTTCCTTTGTTTGTTTACTTCTCTCGTCTTCCGTGCCGCAATTTTTTTCCTGCGTGTTCCTGAAACTAAGATGGGAGAGTTTACGCACTTTTTTTTACGTTCGCATTTCAACATTCGTAGCGAAGGTTCTATGTACTTTCTTTCCGGACTTTTTTTTTTCTTTGGGGGGGGGGGGAGAGACGCCAGCGGACGGATAGGACGTGGCGTGGGTGATCTCTTCACGGTCGTGTGTTCCCACTTTTTTCTCTTTATGTGTAGAACTTATACCTTTTTTAAGGACCGGAGAGAAAAAATTTAGCGTCCCGCAGCATTTACTTAGTCGCCTTTTATACAGAAAAAAGTAAAAAAAACCAAGACGAAAAACTCCGAACGTTTTCGCTTCTTTTATATTTATTTAGTTATATTTTCAAAAAAATTATTTACTTCGTCTCTGAAAAAAGAAAAAAGTCTTCGACGACGACGACGTCGACGGCTGATACTTTTTTTTTCCTTTGCACGCCCAACTTTTCACGTTGCTTTTTTTTCTGACAAAGATAAAAGTGGCGCCCGGCAAAGCGAACTCAACTTGAAGGGAACGAAAAAAAAAAGAAATACAAAACAAGAACTAACATTGGATGTAGGGTAACAAGGCATAAAAGTTGGGGCGGAGTTGGAGTATCCTGCGAAGGACATTTCGGAAGGATACCTCGGCCAGTCCTTCCTCCCACGCGCCTTTTTTTTCCTTATTTTTTTTTAAGAAAAACTAAGTTAGGTGTGAAAAAAGTAGCGCGCACGACGACGAATAAAAAAAGTAGATCGACGACGCGACCGTTTTCCTACGAGCAGAAATCTTGCGAAAGAAATCTTACGTACACAGTGTTTTGATTTTTGTTTTTAAATTGGGTACGCTTATGCTTTTTTTTTATCACTAAAAAAGGGAAAAGCGATTTAAAGCAGGAATGAGAATCTATGTTTATTTTTATTAGTATTATCGTCAGTTTGTCTTCCACCATCTTACTATGCGAAAAGGTCAAAAAGTGGTTTCGATTTTGGTCAGTCGTAGTAAATTTGTTTGGTGGAAAAGTGTTGGGTGTTTGGTGGAGGAAAATTGTGACTACTGAGTGCCGTCATGTTTGCAGATGGGGTATCGTTCAAAGCTTATTCCAGAACAAGAAACTTTAAAAAGCATTTAGAAAAAATATGCCCCACGAGATCAGGCATTAAGACAACTCATACCCCGGTCAGACGGGCTAATTCATTCACTTCGACGGGGCGCACTTTGTCTTTGGCGTCATTTGTGTAGTGTGCCACACGGCTTTTTCCTGAAAAACACACTCGGCTTCAAGTGAATTTGCTTCTTTTTTTAAAATCTTATTTGTCTTTATCTTGGCTTGTGATGATTGATCAGAATCATCCAATTGAAGTAAATATTGTCAAATAATGCAACGCCGTCTAGAAACTTGTCTTTATTAAAAATACTGAATATTGCTGCTACATTTATGCCTTTATCTTGCCATTTTTGTGTATATTATTACTTTACCCATCGTTATTGCCATCATTTCCGAGTGACACTAATTCATCTCGCGAGGCACCGAAACATATGAACTGACATTTGATGAGCTGAAGTGCACTTGGTTGAAGTGCACTAACTTATCCCGTTGACAAGAGTATTAATCTTCATAAACATACTTTGCTTTTTCTTTTACATTTAGAATGCGTATTTGCATTTTATTACGGTCATCAGGGCTGCTCTTTTTATTAGGGTATTGCTTATACAACTCACAACTAAAATGTGAATAGGCAGGAGTAAAAAAACAATTAAACTTTAAAAACCGTCCTAAACGTAGGTGTCACATCACCTGGCAAGCACGACAAATACTCTGACTAACTGTATATTGTAATTACGTGCTCAGTTTCACACCAAGTGTGAAACTGAGTATAATTCATTGTACTCTGAGCGCCGATGAAAGTTATGAACGCGCACGTTTTACATTAAAAAAAATGTTTAAATAATTCCGCAGTCTAGAACTCGCACCTTATACGGTCCCGCGATTAGGACTGTTTAGCCCTTTCGAAACAAACTCCCTAAAAATAAAATAAAATAGATGCATAAGTTATCTCACGACACGTATTATGCTTCATTTCACAAATGCCCGCAGTAAAAGCCAAGAAACAGGCACGTGAGCCTAGCTCAGCGGAACGCTTTTTTATGCGAGAACTCGTGCATAGGCTGCACAAGCCTATGCATTTGTCTCGACTGTAGGTGTTTGTGAGATGAAGTATTGAAAGCAAGGAGCTCGCGCTAGCAGCCTTTTGGATTAGTCCGTGTTAGCAGCATGACATCTCGACAATGACGAAAAACCCGCTAAATCACCCTGCTGTCATAACTTGGCGTCAGCATTCCCGCATTTTGCCATCGACCATTAAATCTTCAGTTTCGGGTACCTTCATCATGCCAGAAGGGACGTCTATATTTGCACATAAAACGCGAACAGGCAAGAAGAAACGCTCACAACGAAAATAAATTCAAACAAAGTTTATTACATACACGATACAAGTATATGATCACAAAACTGCCACGTGAAGCCGAAAAAAACCCGAAAGACAACTATATTATATTTATTTGTAGCAAGCGATAATACTATAGTGGTCAAAGGGAAGCAGACAAGCCTACAGTCTGTCGTAAACTGCTCCTGTGCAGTGGAGGAGCCACCTCCAGTCAGTTCAACGGTACCGATTACAGCTAAAAATGTTCTTCGTCATGTTAGTTTTTACGGACTGCCATGTGAACGCTGTCATCGCTCGGGAAGCACCACCCACCACTGAGCCAGACCAACCACGCATCGACAAGTCGTTCTTTATCCCAGCACCATCGCCATCAACGGCAGGCTCGGAGGGGATAACCAGTCGCCCGCCATCGGATCCCCTCAGTGGACGCAGCGGCAGGGCACCCTGCAAGATGTCGCTTAACCCAATTCTGCTGTTCGCGCAGGTTAGTAAAAAAATGTATCGGCTTTTCGAAATGATGATAGATGTCTTGTTCTGCTTTTGTGCCCAAGCAGTGTGTTTTATTTTTTGTCAGACTCTATAAAAATGTTCCTAATGCTAGCGGGGACATCGAATCTAACCCGGGTCCCCTGACGGAAGATCAGCGACAGCTTATCTTGCAAAGTGTGGCTATATTGTCTCAACTACAGGTCGGTCAAACGGCACTTTTTAACGAGCTAAAACAATTCAAAGCAGCCAGAAGTCGGTGAACGAAGAGCTAGCTAGCGGCATTAGCAACCAGGTTCACATCGGGAGAGACTAACTTGGAGTTTGTTCTGCAACTGCGGAATGATGTAGATTGTCTCCTTACTTCTACAGCTGAATTGGCTTCTCGGGTTAAAAGCTTGGCTTCGCGATGTTAAAATCTTGAAGGTCAGTTGAGGAGATCGAATCTGATTGTTTATAGGATGCCTGACAGTTCTGGAGAGACGTGGATTGCCTCTGAAGTTAAGGTAATTTCGTTTTGCCAGAAGACTCTTGGTATGAAGTTTGATGACTCGCTTCTGGAACGTTCCCATGGGCTAGGAGCGTTTCGACCTAGTAGAAATAGGGCTATCATCACGAAATTTACTTCATTCAAACTAAAACAAAACATTTCGCTCAGCTCGTCCAAATTAACGAGTACCGCCTACTCGCTCAGCGAAGATTTTTCGTTGAAAACCAGAAATGAACACAAAAATCTTTTCGAATTTGCCAGAACCCAAAACGCCAAGTTTCAACTTCGGTATAATCGCTTATACATAGGTGACCGAACGTTTTACGTTGATTCAGTCACACTTTCTGTAAAAAGTAATGACACCTAACATTTAAAGAAGTCTAAACTAAACAATTCAGGTATGAATGATATAGTGGTTTTGAACGTCGATTGCAGAAGCATTTTAACAGGATTCACGACTTTTCCGCTCACATCTCGGTCACTAATCCAAGCATTGTCTTTGGAACAGAGCCTTGGCTCGAGGATTCTATCTCCGATATGGAAGTATTCCCGCCGCACTTCGCTGTTTATCGTAAGGATCGGAATGGCAACGGCGGGGTGTGTTTCTGCTGCTTCATGAAAGATTAGAAAGTTGCTTGGTAGAAATAAACGGCTTATCGTGCGAATCCGTTTGGTGTCGAGTCTCCCTTGCTAACGGTGAGAATCTTACTGTGAGTTCATTCTATATGTCACCATCAAGCAAACACGAACTCTATTTTTTTTCTTTGTATAACGCTTTATCTTTGCTAGAAGCAGGTTTTTTTCTTATCGGTGGTGATTTTAATTTACCGGATATTCAGTGGACAGAACTCAAACCGTCTATTTCTAGCTATACTGGTATATATTCAGCATTTGTAAATCTCGTCAATGAACATGACTTGTATCAATTTGTTACAGAGCCCACGAGGATCGGTTCTAGCCGTTCAAGCGTTCTCCACCTTGTGTTCAGTAATCGTGCTTCGGCGGTCTCCGCTCTTTTGCCGTCATCCCGAGAATCAGTGACCATAAGGCTGTTGTTAAATTTGTCATGTTTATTGTAGCGTGAGCTACACTTGCCGAGGTCGAGCAGTTTCGCGTGGCTCGCATAATGAGCCGTGCTCCATGCTGCGCATGCGCGAGGAGCAGTGACGTCACAAGGCGCACAGCTGGCGCGCCGGAGCCGCCGCCGTCGCGCGCTCGCCGCCGCCGCGCCCGCCTCGCCGGTGTGCGCATTCCAGAGGAGTGACGTCATAGCCGCGGCAGACCGACTGGCGCTGCCGCGTGCCCAGCTGTGCGCCTCCGTTGCGCAGTAGCCAAGCCTGACGCTGCGCCGGAGCCGCTTGATAGCGCCTCTCATTTTGTGCTGCATACAGCTCACGCTACGTATATCCTGGCATAGTCGAGCTGAACCACCGTAATTTTTTTATCACAGTGCTTCCTTGCGTCCTCAAAAAGTTTACTTATTTGACAGGGGTGATTATGCTGGTTTGTCTAGTAGACTTGAAGAATTTTAATCGGAGTTTGAGAAAATGAGCGTGACAGCTGACATTAACTTACTGTGCAACATATTTAGGAATAGAATAAAGACTCTGGTTGATATTTTCGCTCCATCGAAAATTATCACCTCGAAGCGTTGTCAGGATAAACCATGGATGGACTCCGAGTTATGGAAACTTATTAATAAAAATAAACGTGCACTAATTCAATACCGAGCTAGTAATGACTCTGCATTATACAATAAACTGAAGGGTATAGGTGTCGCCCTTAAACGTGCAATTACTTCGTCCCGGGCAAAATAATTTTCAGCACTAAATGTGAAGCTCAGGCAAAACCCGAAGGAATTCTGGAAGTTCATTCGCTCTAATAAAAACTATTTCGTTGGAGTTCCCTTCCATTGATGGAAACCAAAATACCTATTGGTGGAGGGTAGCCTCAGCATCCTATTGATGGAGGGTAGCCTTTAGAGACGACTCTTTAAAGGTTACAAGCTTCAATGATTACTTTAAGACTGTTTTCTCGGATATCGTGATGGGCAATTATTGCGATCTTGAAAAGTACCTGTTTCTACCGATTTTATGTCTCAAATCTATTTTGACACACACGGTGTTTTCAACCTTGTTAAGAAAATAAAACAAGGCTCAGCACCTCGCCCCGATGGAATTCCCAACGCTGTCCTGAAATCTTGTGCTGAAGTTATTTCGAGTTATTTGGTAATTTTGTTTACGGTATCGTTTAAAAGTGGCTTCTTGCCTCTGGAGTGGAAGTCGGCTAATGTTGTCCCCGCCCACAAGTCTGGCCCCAAAAAACTGGTACAAAACTACAGGCCCATCTCACTGACAAGTGTGTGCTGCAAAACTATGCAGCACATTATTTACACTAACCTAATGGAACACCTTAGTCTTTTAAACTTCTTTGGCCCATCTCCACATGGCTTTCGTACAGGATTTTCTTGTACCACGCAGTTGCTCGAGTTCTATCACAACATTTCACAAATCGTTTGATAAGGGCCGACAAGTTGACTGTAACTTCCTGGACTTCAAAAGGGCTTTCGACATGGCTCCTTAAGCTCTTCTAATGAACAAGCTTCACAAACTAAACATAGATTTAGAAATTTTCAATTGAATTGGCGATTACCTAAATTCAAGAAATCAGTCCGTGTTAATTTACGGTTTACAGTCCCCTTATATAGAAATAACATCCGGAGTCCCACAGAGGTCGGTAGTTGGCCCTCTTTTTTTAATATATATTAATGATATAGTTGAAGGCGTCTTCTTCACATATTCGATTATGTGCAGACGATTGATATTTGCACACTGATGTGACCTGTGATGCTCAAGTGTTCGCTCTTCAAAGTGATCTAGAAAAAATAATGCCTGGTGTATCAAATGGCACATGCCTCTAAACGCATTTAAATGTATTACCGTAAGATTCACTAAAAAAAGCTAACTTTATTCCTTCATCCTACGGTATAGGTGGTGTTTCACTTGAACTCACATCGGAGGCTAAATATTTTGGAGTTGTTTTTTTCGTGTTATGTAAGATGAAACAAACATGTTGACTATATTACAGCGAAAGCAAACCGGTCACTGAGATTTATTAAACGTAATTTTAGGATGGCTCCCCCATCTTTGAAGGAGACATTATATTTTTCTCATGTGCGGTCTGTCCTTGACTACGCCAGTGATATATGGGGTCCGTTCAGACAGAACCCTATAAATCAAATTGAAAAATTACAAAATCGTGCTGCAAGATTTGTAACGGGTAATTACGATTTCATAGCTAGCACAACTGAACTTAAATTGTCTCCAAATTATGTGCCTCTGAGTCAACGACGGAAATCGCTCCGTCTCAAAATGTTACATAAAGTATATTACAACAATAGCACAATTTGTAGGTCCAAGTATATTTTTGAGCCTGCCTATCTATCAGAAAGAATGGATAGTTAAAAATAGTCTATTTCACTGCAGAACTTATGTTTTGAAATGCTATTTTTTCCGAGCTCTATTGAAGGTTGGAATAACCTGCCAAGTGAAATTGTTGAAACGGCCTTGTCAGGGCTGTTTTTTTCTTCCAAAAATGCAATGTTACTTCTAACTACCGTTGTGTATTACTTCTTGAATAATTGTGTTTCACCTTGTGTTCGTAGTGTACAAATTTTGTCTGGACCCTCCTTACTATAATGCCTCTTCAGGCGATGTAAGTATTCGAATAAAAAAAATTAAAAAACGGGAGAAGCGATTTGAAGCGCGCACGTCTGTAGGCACCACACAGGCCGTGGTATATCTCGCAGAACTATTGTTGTCGTCCTCCATGTGATGTGTCGCAGGACTTGCGTTAAAGACTGTGTTCGGCATGATCGCTACCTTGATTAATCCGTAATGAACCAGCCATAGACCGCTTCTGGTGGCGTCGGTAGTTTAAAACGTCTACTCTGCCCCTAGCCGGTTGCTCTCATCGGCGCCGCCGAATTTGATAGGCTGGCCGCAGGAAAGAAAACAAAGAAAACAGGTGCTGTGTCGTTCACTCCCGAGCACTAATGTGCTCGGACATTGTCATATTATAAACTTACTATCCACCTTTTATTTATTTTTTCTCGCCTTTTGTTTTACTTGGTGCCACGGGTTGTCTAATGTCAATCCTTTATCGCTAATAAATAATAATAAAAAACGTTACAAAATTTAGAAGTTTATAATCCCTGGAACGCTGCCCAATATATTTAACTGAAAAGTAAAACAGCGCCAAAAAACACGGAGGACAAGAAGACAAAGTGTACAAACAGAGCGCCGAAGAAAAACACAAATCGAAAAGAATCATGGTTCATCAAGAAACATCAAGTCACCTCCCCCGGCACGTGTCAAACCTGCTTAAGAATTCCAATTCTTTGTCAAATAATACTTCGTCTTTGTCCTCCGTTTTTTGGCGCTGTTCTACTTTTCCTTTATGTGTGCATACATCCACCAACTTGCCCTACTTTCCACCATTTTACAATGTCCAATATTATAAAATTGATGAGGCGATGATAAATAAAGAAACTAAACGTTTAATGGGGCGAACTTGTGCCCAAAAATAAAAGGAAAAAGAAAGATAACAACAGAGCGTCGCGGGCGTCGAAAGCGGCGAAGCAGCAGGATCGAACGCTGAGGCGAAACTGACTTTGGCTTGCCACGCGGAGCCGCTTATGTACATGCGTGGGCTTCTGGAATAATCGGCGTAGAAAGTTCGTCGCGTAGAACATTCGGACCTCGAACAAGCAACATGATTCTAGAATTTACCAGAATACTACTTTGCAGGAATAAACAAAAGATGCGGCGCTCCCAGGAATCGAACCCTGGCTTTTCGCGTGGGAGACAAGCGCGATAACCGTTACGCCACGGGCGCGCTGCCTACTTGGTCAGCTGCGCCCGCGGCATGACTCCCCCTTTAGAAAAGTGCATCGTCCCGATGCAGCACAAAACTAAAAAAACAAATCCCCAACTAAAGGACAGCAGAATCGCAAGCCACAGTTCACAGCTCACAGTTCACTCGTCGACGACGGTGGAAAGTGCTATCGTTCGTAATACGGCTTCAGCCGGACGACGTGCACCACCTCGGGTCGCGGCTGACGTCTGGTTGATGGTCGTGTTCCGTCGGGAAGAACTTCGTAGTTCAGATCTCCGAGGCGTCGGATGACCTTGTAAGGCCCAAAGTAGCGCTTCAGCAGTTTCTCGCTGAGACCGCGACGACGAATCGGCGTCCACACCCACACTCGGTCTCCGGGTTGAAAGTGGACGTCCCGGCGACGAAGGTTATAGCGGCGTGCGTCGACTCGCTGTTGGTCATGAATCTTGATTCTTGCCAGTTGGCGAGCTTCTTCCGCGCGTTGCGAGATCAGTTGAGCATCGTCGTTGCCATCGTCGGCCGGCACGTGAGGCAGCATGGCGTCGAGCATTGTGGTAACCGTCCGGCCGTGTACCAGTTGGAACGGCGTCATTCCCGTGGTTTCTTGCACCGCTGTGTTGTACGCAAACGTGACGTACGGCAACACCTCATCCCATGTTTTGTGCTCTACGTCGACGTACATGGATATCATGTCGGCGATCGTCTTGTTGAGCCGCTCCGTTAGCCCGTTGGTCTGCGGATGATACGCGGTTGTACGTCGATGGCTCGTATGACTGAGCCGAAGAACTTCTTGAGTCAGCTGTGCCATGAAGGACGACCCGCGATCGGTGATCAGCACTTCAGGTGCGCCGTGTCGAAGGAGAATAGACTCGACAAAAAACTTGGCGACTTCTACCGCTGTTCCCGATGGCAGGGCTTTCGTCTCGGCGTATCGTGTAAGATAATCGGTCGCGACGATAATCCACCGATTTCCTTGCGCCGATGTTGGGAACGGCCCAAGTAAATCCATTCCGACCTGCTGGAAGGGCGTAGTCGGTGCAGGTATCGGCTGCAGGAGTCCTGCTGGCTTCGTCGGAGGCTTCTTACGTCGTTGGCACTCATGGCACGACCGTGTGTACAGGTGGACTGTTTTCGGGAGTCTCGGCCAGTAGTACTTGTCACGGATCCGGGCGAGCGTCCTGCTGTAGCCAAGGTGTCCAGCCGTCGGGTCGTCATGGCATGCTTGAAAGATTTCTTCTCGCAGGCTGGCCGGAACAACCAGCAGCCAGGCAGGGTCGCTCGTTCCGAAGTTCTTCTTGAAGAGCACGCCTCGCCGCAGAACGAAGCTTGGCAAGTCTCGGGCCAAGACTCGCGGAACTGCGCTTCCTTGACCTTCGAGGTGGTCGATCACGGCGCGAAGTTCGGGGTCGTCTCGTTGAAGTGCTCCCATGTCGGTATCTGTAATTGCTCCGAGAAAACGGGCGTCATCATCGTCGTCGGTGCTGTCAGGAGGAGATTCGACTGGGGCCCTAGACAAACAATCGGCGTCATTATGCTTGCGGCCAGACTTGTGCACAACGGTCACGTCGAATTCTTGCAGTCGAAGGCTCCAGCGAGCGAGGCGTCCTGACGGGTCCTTGAGGTTGGCGAGCCAACAGAGAGCGTGGTGGTCCGTGACAACGCGGAACGGGATCCCGTACAGGTATGGGCGGAACTTGGTTAACGCCCAGACGACAGCGAGACATTCCTTGTCGGTTGTCGAGTAATTTTTCTCTGCCTTGGACAGTGCGCGGCTTGCGTAAGCGATCACCCTCTCTGCTCCGTCTTGTCTTTGGACGAGCACCGCACCTAGGCCGGCGTTGCTGGCGTCTGTGTGAACTTCCGTTTCCGCTGATGGATCGAAGTGTCCGAGGATAGGGGGCGACTGGAGTTTTTCCTTCAGTTCGTTGAACGCTTGTTCTTGCTCCTCCCCCCACTGGAAGTTCACGTCATCCTTCGTCAGATGCGTGAGTGGTGAAGAAATTTTGGCAAAATCGCGAACGAAACGTCTGTAGTATGCGCACAGCCCAAGAAATCTTCGTACGGCTTTCTTGTCTGATGGTTTCGGAAATTCGGCGACAGCGGATGTCTTTGCAGGGTCAGGACTTACACCTTGAGCACTCACAACATGGCCCAGGAATTTGAGCTCACCATAAGCGAACCGACATTTTGACGGCTTCAGTGTCAGTCCGGCATTCTGGATAGCCTGTAGCACGGCTCGCAAACGTCTGAGGTGCTCGTCAAAGTCGCTGGCGAATACCACGACGTCGTCGAGATAGACGAGACAACTTTGCCATTTCAAGCCGGAAAGAACGGTGTCCATTACGCGCTGGAACGTCGCCGGTGCTGTGCATAGTCCGAACGGCATCACTTTAAATTCGTACAGCCCGTCCGGCGTGACGAAGGCAGTCTTTTCACGATCTCGTTCGTCGACCTCGATCTGCCAGTACCCACTCTTCAGGTCCATCGACGAAAAGTATCGGGCGTGGCGCAGCCGGTCCAGGGTGTCGTCGATGCGTGGCAGCGGGTAGACGTCCTTTTTTGTTACAGCGTTCAGTCGGCGATAGTCCACGCAGAACCGAAGAGTCCCGTCTTTCTTTTTCACAAGGACTACCGGTGAAGCCCACGGGCTGCTTGAGGGCTGGACAATGTCGTCATCGAGCATTTCTTGGACCTGCTTCTGGATGACTTCTCTCTCTTTCACAGAGACACGGTACGGCGACCGATGAACAGGAAGCGCGTTGTCTTCAGTGACGATTCGGTGTTTCGCAACGGTCGTTTGGCGCACCTTTGACGACGTGGAGAAGCACTCAGTGAACTCGGCGAGAAGGTCACTGAGTTGTCGTCGTTGTGGGGTAGGCAGGGTTGGGTCGATGTCAAACTGCGAAGGCGGCGTTGTCTTGGGTGCGCACGAAGAGAGGTCATCTGATATTCCGGCGATTGCGGCTGAGTCCGGGAGTTCCTCGGCGTGACCCACGGCGGTGCCTTTCGTAAGGTGCTGGGCCTCCTGTCGGAAGTTCGTTACCAGTGCGACAGTGTGTCCGTCTTGGAGCTCCGCGACGCCTCTTGCGATGCCGATCCCTCTTCCTAGAAGCAACTGGAGGCTTCCTTCGAGCAAAACGTCTCCGCAGAAAGTCTCATCAACCCCGACGGGTACGAAAACACTTGACCGCGGTGGTAGGTTCACGTGGTTTGCGAGGACTCGTACCGCAGATGACGTCGCTTTGGGTTCCTCCGGTGGTGGAGCAGGTTTTCGTAGCGTCAGCCGGTTTGCTCCGAGGTCGATGACGGCGCCATACTCGCAGAGAAAGTCCATGCCGAGGATAACGTCCCTCGAACAGTCTTGCAGAACGACGAACTTGACAGGGCACGTCTCACCGTGGATCTCGACGCGAGCAGTGCATCTCCCAACCGGCGTGATGAGGTGCCCTCCGGCGGTTCGTATCTGAGGTCCATCCCACGGCGTCGTGACTTTTCGAAGGCGGCGGGAGAGCCTCCCACTCAAGACTGAGTAGTCTGCTCCGGTGTCCACGAGCGCTGATGCGTCGTGGCCGTCGATGACGACGTTTAGGTTATTGGACACCGTTGCAGGGGCGTCGTTTCGGTCTCTGGTAGCGTTCGAGTGGGGGTCCTCCGACGTTCGTGGAGGATCTTGGCGTCGGTCGTCTTCGGCAACTCCACCTCCAGGGGTTGCCGCGCCTAGTTTCCCCGGCGAGGAGCGAGGGGCGACAGGCTTTCACGTCGGGGTCGGTGCATCGGCGAAGCTGGACGTCGCGGCGACGGCGACCGGAACTCTCGGCGGGACGCAGGCTCGGGGGACTGAGGTCGTCGCAAGTACTCGTCGATCTCCCGTGGTCGTTCACCATAACGGGGGCGCGGGTCGTTCGGGTGGAACCCGCGCAGCCCAAGTCGTCGGTATGGGCATCGGCGGTAGGTGTGGTCTGCTTCCCCGCAATGGAAGCACAGAGGGCGTCGGTCGGGCGTTCGCCACACGTCGGTTTTCCGGGGTGCACGAGGCTCCGGGCGGGCGTACTGCACCGGGTCGTCGTGACGTCTGTCGTGTTGCGGCGCAGGAGACTGGCGTCGGGGCGGCGCGACATAGGTGCGAGGCGGTGGCCGTCGGGCCACTGCGGCGTAAGTCAACGTGGGCTCCTCGGTGGCTGCCACGACGACGGGAGCCTCTGGTTGGATGGCTCTCTGGACTTCTTCCCGCACAACTTCGGCGATGGAGAGCGAGGCCGGGCGTGCGGCAGCGGGCAGAAGCTTCTTCAATTCCTCCTGGACGACTTCACGGATAATGTCACGGATGCCGGGTAGGGTGGTGCCCAGGTCGGATCCAGATGTCGCCAGAGTAGTTGCGCCAGGGTGTCGTTGGTAGTGACTGGCGCGGGCTAGCAGGGCCCGTTCCATATTTGTCGCCTCCTTGACGAACTCGTCGACTGTTGTCGGGGGATTCCGGATGAGACCGCCGAAAATCTCGCTTTTCACACCCCTCATCAGGTGGTGCAGCTTCTTCTCCTCGGTAGTCTGAGGATCGGCGCGGGCGCTCAGGCGGAGAACATCCTCGACGAAGCTGGTGATGCTCTCATTTAGGCCTTGGATTCTTGTTCGCAGGAGATCTTCGGCCCTCTCACGTCGGTGTTGGCAGGCAAACGTCTTCTTCAGTTCTTGCTTGCACAGCTCCCACGACGTCAAAGAAGCCTCGTGGTTTTCCAGCCAGTGCCTCGCAGTTCCTTCCAGCGAAAAGTAAAGGTTCTGCAAGCAGTGCTCAGCTGACCACCCGTTATGGCGGGCCACACGTTCATAATGTTGCAGCCAGTCCTCGATGTCCTCGTGGGCGTCTCCGTGGAAAGGCGTCGGAGTTTTTGGTGCGGCGGGCAGGTACACGACGGTGGCGGCGGACGGGTTCTGCGACGACTGGCCGTCCATCGTTGGCCTCGTTGGCTGCTTAGTCTTGGGCGGCAGAAGTCCGAATTCCGGGTGTAAGCCTTGGGTGCGACGACTGAACCGGATCTCGGAAGTGCTTTCGTTGGTTCTTCGTGGGCTTGGCGTCGGACTTGCACTGCGGGCCCTCGGAGGGGTACGCGGCAGGGGCATGCGCTACCCCGCACCTCCACCAAAATGTCACGAATGACAATTGATGAGGCGATGATAAATAAAGAAACTAAACGTTTAATGGGGCGAACTTGTGCCCAAAAATAAAGGAAAAAGAAAGATAACAACAGAGCGTCGCGGGCGTCGAAAGCGGCGAAGCAGCAGGATCGAACGCTGAGGCGAAACTGACTTTGGCTTGCCACGCGGAGCCGCTTATGTACATGCGTGGGCTTCTGGAATAATCAGCGTAGAAAGTTCGTCGCGTAGAACATTCGGACCTCGAACAAGCAACATGATTCTAGAATTTACCAGAATACCACTCTGCAGGAATAAACAAAAGATGCGGCGCTCCCAGGAATCGAACCCTGGCTCTTCGCGTGGGAGACAAGCGCGATAACCGTTACGCCACGGGCGCGCTGCCTACTTGGTCAGCTGCGCCCGCGGCAATATGAGCCCTTTGACCAGTTCGTCTTCTAGGACACACCGGATGTGGCAGAAAAAAAGATAGATGTTTTATTTAACTTGGCTTTGCGATCTCTGGGTACTACTTCATCGCTGTCGAAGAATGCTTGAAACAAACATTAGACATGTTTTATCAATGTACGTTGAGTCAAAAAATGGTGTATGGTAAATGTGCGATATTTTGCGACACATTTGCAGTAATCTAAAAATGCGTACATTAAAATACCTTAAGTAGTAAACTAATTCTTATATCCCCAAACCCGATCCCGCGGTTTGGTGATCGGGCACACACTGGAGAGCTTTCATTAGTCCGAGATGCGTCCGGTCCGCCAGATCCGGCTGATCAGCTTCAGTAGCTGCTTCTGCTTCCACCGTCGAGGTTCTTCAGCATGACATTATTTACCCCGTCGGGGCCTGTCGGGCTCCGCTCGTTGACCGTTTAGATGGCCGCCTCCAGTTCCCAGGTGGTGAAGTCCGTCTCGTAGTCAGCTCGGGTGCTCTGTTCTGGTTTGTACACCCCATTTTACGTTCGCTTCAAGGGTTGCAGGAAAAGCACGTTCCCGACCGCCTCGATCACCTCTTGCACGGGCTTGCTGGTACCCAGCGCCAAGTTAGGTGCCGTGTTGGCGTATTATCGCTTGCCCATCATTGCGTTGAATACCGTTCACATGCGTCTGAGGAACGTGCGTTCGTTAAAGGACTTGCTAGTGCGTAGCCAGTTCGCTTTGCCAAGCTTGGTCATGTAGTACAGTCCTTGTCAAAACTTTAGAGCCCACCGCGCTCGCGGTCGGGGAGAGCTCGCTTTTGTGCGGCGGCGCTGCCAAAACCTCGCTTGCTGCGAGATTTTCGATAGTGAGGGGAAACTTCGCTGTTGTAACGCACCCGCTTTGATAACGCAGCGAGCGCGACGCGCATACTTTACAAGGGGAATACCACATCTTACTCCCCGATAATACTATACCTCGGCGCGGACAAGTTTGGCGCAGGTTGAATGACTGGATGACTAGCAACCATGGAATCTTCCGCATTTAAATGACAGTGGTGGGGGGCACCACCTATTGCCATGGAAATCGCGGTTATCAAGCATTCGCCGCCGGTGGCAAATGGCGCACCGCAGGACGTTCGGTCGTTGCGAGTGTTTGCTCAGTATGTGTAGTAGCTTGTTCTTTAAGCAGTTTTAGTGCAAAAGTATGTTGTTGTTTTTCCGGCGCGGCGAGACGTCCAAACCGCCAGGAGAGAAATCGGCGCAGTAGGCGCGCCCTCTAATGCAAATGAACGGAGTAAGATGTATTCTTCCTAGTAAAGTATTCGCGCGACGCAAGAGCAAAGTTCCTCCTCCCTCCCGAAAACCTCGCAGCCAGTGAGTACCGACGCAGCGCCACGGCACGGGATCGAGCTCGCTTCGGCAGCGCCTGCGGTGAGCTCTAAACTTTTGGCAAGGACTGTACCTCTGGGCTTTCTTAGCCAGGCGGTTCGCCTTTTTTGCTGTGGCGTCGAAGTCGATGCGGTCTGTACCCGCTCAGGAAGTTGGCTCTGCGTCTCCAGGGCGCCAGCAATCCCCTGTCCGGCGTCAGGGTATCCTCGTCCACTGGGCGAGCGTACCATACGCCGCCTTGGCGGCGGCTCCAGTTATTGTTCTGGCCTCCTGTGCGACGTCCTCCTTCTTGCTGCCCTCCATGGTCGCTCTAAAGTCGTCCCAGGTGATGGTCTTGGCTTCACGTTTCCGACACGAGCCGATCCCCGCTCCGCTCACGTCGATCTCGATAGGGCGATAGTCGCTGCCCTCTTTGTCGGGGACGAGGTTCGACTCTGCTCGTGCGTTTCGGGTTGCCCATGTCAGGTCAACACCACCTAGATGCAAGGCCTTGACACTCTTCCTCTCCACAACACTAGACGTAACCCTATATGTCCGGACTCCGCTGGCTATTGGCCGCGCCAACAAGGTCACGCGAATACGATAACAAATGTGAGAGAGGACGCGGATCAACACTAGCGCTGCTCGATATTAGGCCTTTAGTGTGACGTTATGGAGGAGAGTAAGCAGGCTTGATCACTATCTAAGTGGTCTTGGTCAGGCCCGGGGTCGTGTCTCGTTGCTTCGCGTTTGGCGCCGCTCGCGTCTTGGCGTCCTGTTCGTTGAAGAATACGAGACCGGCGGAAGTCGCCCTCCGCAGCAGTTATTCGCCTCTGATCGTCGACTTGGTGTAACCCCATTTCGTGCTCGCGGCGTTAAAATCGCCTCCGATCAGAACCCGATGGCTCTTGTATTTCTTGGTCAAGTAGTCGATCCAGCCGTGATTGTTGTTTTTGCTCATGCATGGCCTGTAGCAGTGTTGTACAGAACGGCGTTCACGGAACGCGTTCCTTTCAGAAGGAACGAAGGAGCGCCGCCGTTTCACTTTGCATAGGTGGAACCGGAATCGGGACTCGTTATATTTTTACGGAAACAAAAAAAAGGAACGGCGTTCCTTTTTTCGCCCGATGGGTTTATTTTTATTTTATTTCTAAATGGAAAATTTCAAAAAAGTATAAAAGCAATATCTTTACAAAAAGCAGGATCTCGTTAACTTTGTTGTTGCTTCTCTTAGGGTGTATTTTGTGGGATTCTCGCTTGGTAACAGTCAAGTGCAAAAAAACTAGTGGACATTTTTTTTTTCAGTGCCCGAGACTGTGTTA
This sequence comes from Ixodes ricinus, assembly GCA_037355805.1. Taxonomy (NCBI): domain Eukaryota; kingdom Metazoa; phylum Arthropoda; class Arachnida; order Ixodida; family Ixodidae; genus Ixodes; species Ixodes ricinus. The sequence continues at coordinate 6,632 of JAZHYW010001101.1, read as the reverse complement.
CAAAATGCAAAACCTTTTATTGAAGGAAAAGCCACAGAAAGAGGGACGTCTCAAACTCAGCTACTTTCTTTGCTTTCACGAATCCTCCTACACTTAGAAATCTAAGGCCGACTACAGCCGTCACTGAACTTACACAAAAAAAGCTACATTTACAACAAAAAAATGAACAGGTTATCAGACATCGAATGGGCACTTCTATCCCTAACATTGGACACTTAAACGATAGCAAAAATAACCGTTATTCCCTATCTCGTTCTCCCTCCCCCTCAAACTGAACAACGAATCCGACCTTAATGAAGAAGGACTGGTAGTTTTTGAAGACTGACCTTCCAAAAGCCTTACCCTCTTCTCCACTTGCTCGTCTTGCGGACAGCAACACCGAGAAGCAACTGTTGTTAAGTTCGAACAAGGGACTTTGTTATATTGGAACGTGTGAGCTTGTTGCAAAACGCTCCCGCAATGTGGGGTAACAGTACACTTGGCTCGTCTGAAGGGCCCAACACAAACATGATTATGGTTAAACGCTGAGATTTTGAAAGGTGAATATATAAAAAAAATAAAGCCTCGCTTCCGCTTGTTTTCTTCTCCTGGTGTGCTTCCATCACTGCATTCGAATTCGTATGTTGCCATTTGATAAAATATATAGATAACAAAACTTCGTCTGATCATAATAAATATGGTAATTAATACAATTCAAAAGTAACGCATATGTAACGACACGTTCTGTGTTCTAACTGTGACGGGAACAAATTCCTGTTCTCAAAGATGAAACTTGTAACGGGAACGCGTTCCAAAAAATTAGAAGAAACGAGCTTTTGTTCCTCTGTTTGTGGAACGTCTACAACCAGGGTTAGGCAGTATCATGATACAAATGTATCGCGATAGTATTTAGAAATACATTTCGTATCTGTATTTCTGTATCGCGATACATTTTTTTCATGAGTATTTGTATTCCTGTAGCGAAATACATTTTAGATGTTTCTTTGTATTGCGATACAATCAAGATAAAATGTATTTCGTTACATTTCTTGAGAAATATTCCCCCCCCCCTAAAAAAAAAAAAAAAACATGTACAAACGTTTTTTTTTTTTTTGAGAGCACGAGGGTTAAGGAGATGCTGGGGCATTGTTACTATGCTGACCAAGGCTCCTTCCGATTCTCAAAACTGTTTTTCTATGCGTCCTCTCTCTCTTCTGAGAAGTGTTGCGTAGTCGGGGACTCGGAACCAGGTGGCGTGCCAGGAGTGGAGTCAGAGCATATCTGCTGTCGTAGGTTCTTAGGTAGGGATTTCTTGAGTCATTGTTTGCTGGCATCCAATGCCCGCTGCTAACCGTCTCTCTTGCCTCACCTTACACAGTACACCCACCCGCCAAAGCTGAGTCACAGTCCGTTGCAGCGCACGAGCCTGGCGGTTGTCGACTTCAAATAGTAGGATGACTCACGCAGTGAAGTTCCACACATATACGAATGCGTCTGCGGCTGCGCCCGTAATATTGCACGGCTCAAGGGTACGTATCAGCCGACGTGAACGTGACCCGCTGCTCTGGTGATCCGAAGCCAAGGAAGGAGGCCAGACTTTGCCTCGCTGTTCCGACCCAGACTTCGTACACCTGCGACTCGTCTCAAGCGCGATGTTTCTTGGAGAGCTCGCACCTATTCCGGCAATATCAGGTCGCAATCCACGAGGTCCCTGTTTGGATGATGCTAGGCGAAACTTGAGGACTGCAATTAATGCGTCGTTGGTGGTGGGTCGGCAGGAAGGACCTTCACAACAGGGATGGCGCCGTATCGTTTTTTTAACCGTAACAGAAGACGTGCTCCCGGATGCTTCAGGTTGTTCACTATTCTCAAAAATTCCAAATGACACTGCCTGCACGATCTTGAACAAGGTAACTTACGACGAAAGTATGTATTGTCCTTTCATACAGCAGCGTGGTAAAGTTTCATGTTCAAGGCCACACCTACAGATAAGGAATACCAGTTCATTCCACCGTGACGCCATGTGATCAATGTTGGCAGGGGCGTCCTTATGGGACAGGGGCGTTGTGACGTTTTGATAAAATTTAGGGTGACATAGAATTTATTTAGAGGTCGAAGCCGTTTCGCATTTCTAGTCAGACAGACAGGATATCAGGAGGGGACCTCGGTCAGTCCTTGATGGAACGCATTGAAGGCTCCTCGTCGTCCGAAAACCACTACCTTCAAGGCAAAGTGCCAAGCCTACGGGAAAGTAACTTCGGATCAAAACTTCACTTCAAACTTCCAGCTTCATCTCAGTTGCCGTCTCAAACAAATTTGAAAACAATATTGCAGTATCAGTATTTCTGTATTTGTGTTTCTGCCTCGCTAAAATGTATTCCTGTATTTGTATTTCCAAATACTTTTTGCCTCTATTTAAAATGTATTTCCGACACGTATCGCGATACACTTTCACAGATATATTTCAGTATCAGTATTTTAGCTACTATTTTAATGTATCCCAGTATTTGTATTTCCAAATACATTTTTGAGTATTTCTGCCCAACCCTGTCTACACCACTGGCCTGTAGCAGACGGAGGCCAGGACCGTCGGTCGTTGTCCGACGTTTGTGAGCACCGCCACAACCTTTTGGGCACCAACGTGTCGTGTCAACCTACTGTTGCGGGAGTCCTCGTCGAACGAGGACCGAAACTTACGGCCTGATCTTGGTCTTGCCGCGCGCCGTGTACTTGATGCTTGGCTGGTCGTTCTTGACGAAGCCGCTCAGTTGGAAGTCCTTGTCGTGGGATTCCTGTATGGAGCAAAAGGGCGTCCGTAATACGGCCATCCCTCTGTTGGCAGTCGTCGTTCAGTCTGAGTCTTAACATCGTTTTCTGCCCTTTATGTTCCCGCAGTTACATTATAGTATGTTGAACGTTGTCGTCTTTTTGCGCTGCCGTCTCTGCGCCAATAGTGGTGGTCCTCCCACCGTCGATAGGTTGACTTGTGGCCATACTCTTGTTATTGGTTTACACAGCAGCTTGGGCTAGTTGGTTTACCATCTTACGACTTCACAGCGCATAAACGTCTCACAAAACAGGCACTCACTGTATTTTTGGGGGTCTATAATCGAATGAGTACCTGTTTTGTGGGACGTTTATGTGCTGTGAAGTCGTAAGATGTTGTTGTTGGGTTCATGCTACCGTTGCCGCTGCCGTCATTCCTATGTGCACGAGTAGTTGGAACTGCTGCGTCATCCGAGTTGCTGCTGTTGCCATTTCCGTTGCAATTGATTGTTGTGGTTTTGCATTTTCTGCTCGTTGGACATGGGTTGGGTCCCCCTGGTCTCGCCGTTCTTTTCGGTGTGGCTCAATTGGGCTTCTGCGACAGTGCGTTGTTGTTGCTTGCCATGATGACCACCGGGGTGTGACTTCTGCGCTGCTGCTGCTCAGATATCTGCTTCTTTTTTCGTTCTACCTTCCTAGCTCTTCCTTTTTGTTTTTGCTGTTTCATTCTCGATCGGGTGATGATCGCTGCCCCATACGTCCAAGACGAGGTTACGTTGCCCTACTTCTTTAGCTCTCTTTTCCAGTTCGTATTCGAGTTGGCGCAGGTGTTCGGTAACTCTCCAATTCGGCCTTGGCTAGAAAAATGGCCGCGACTTTATCACTTCCGAAGCGTCTCGGTGAGGATATTAGCGAATCGATCTTCCTCCATGCACTGTCTTGCGCCTTAAGGGTTTGACTCTACGGGATTTCTCGTCTGGTGTACCCGGTCCCCGGTCCACTCAGCGTCTGAAAGTCATCCTTGATCTCCGTATACAGCGAGTCGAAACGGTTCCCGGTCGCTGTTCTCCGTTGTTGCTGCTGTTGGAAAAGCTGTTGCTGACGTTATGCGAGGGATCCGCCTCCGGCGCGTGCACAGGCGGACGGTCCTCCTGCTCCTCCCACTCCTCCACCTGTAGGTCCTCTTCTCGGTGGTGCCGCCACCCCTCGGCAGGCAGCGGCTCTCTCGCGTAATCGTTCGTCGGCTTGCGCTTCTGTCCCGTGACTCGGCAGTTGGGGCAGTACTTCTCCCGGCATTGTTCGGTGTCCGGGTACGCCTCGCCGCACTGCTTGCATCGTTGTCTGCACGTGCAAACGGACGCCTTGTGTCCGAGGCCGTGACACTGCAGGCAGGCAATCGCCGTCGGCTTGTACGGGAAAACATTGATATGTCTTCCGTAGTATCGCACTCTTCTCGGGGATGCCTTGGCCCTCGAAGGTCAACAAGCTGCGCCCGATGGGGCGCAAGTTGTTCCGGGTTCCGCCCAACGGGGCGACCGTGGACCACCTCGTGGTAGTTCGCGTCGGTGTGATCAACAACTTGTCGCGGTGACGTCCGACGACATGCCGTGACTTACGCTTCCAGGCAGGAAACTGCTGCTGGACCTGTACGTGTTCACTTAAACCATCTTGCTCGGGTGCTGCTCGCAGATTGGGATTTCCTTGATACCGAGGATGTCCCGTGCGTGTCTCTCTTAATACACCGTAATGTCTACGGTGTTGTCTTTTCCGTTGCAGTCGTACGCAAGGTTGCCGTCTCCGCAGTGCGAAGTCAAGTGCTTCGTGATGGCGTTCCACAGTAGCTTGGGCGCGATGTTGGCAATCTTGACTCGTGATATCGGTTTCACGACGACCGTAATACGACGTAAGTCGTGTCTGTCGAGTCTCGTATACCTTTTTGCAGGCTGCGCCCAGTCTGCAGGTGCCACACGCTTCACTTGTAGTCGTCCTCTTCGCCATTACCGTCGCCGCCGCAGCCGCCGCAGCGTCGGCGGTAACGGCTTTTTTTTTTCACTTCATCTGCCATTTAACTTTCCTTAGACATTTTCGCGGTAAAGGGCACTTACTTCAGCATAACTTCATCGTATCGTTACTGGGAAGTAATCTAGCAGTCTTTTTGATGAAGTCGTAATGATGGAGGGCTAAAAAAATTGCGCTAAAAACTAATGTTGAAAAAACGGTTGTTTTGATTGTTTCTTTCTGAACGCATCCGCCCTTGTAGAAGTCCAATCCAGTCTTCTTTTTGTCTTTCTCCCTCTCTCTCCCTCACGCTCTTGCTTTAGATTTTCTTTGTCACTCTCAATCTGTGCTCTCTTTCTTTCGCCCAAAAACAAATAAAAAGTACAAATTAAAAAAAAAAAAACGAATGGCGGAAGCAACGACGGCAGCAGCAGCCTGTATCTACGCAAAAGCTGGCGACCGAAAAGACGGCTATCGAGAAAGAGAAAGCGAGGGGCAGAAGGTAATCGAAGAAGAGAAGGAAGGAGTAAATGAGCGAAAGAGAAAATGAAGGAGGTAATTAAGCCGTAAGAAATAGAAAAAAAAAATAAAAACAGCCTAAACTGGAGGGCGAACTTACACCGAGAATCGAGAGGAAGAGAAGTTCGCGTAGTAGAAAAAACAAAACAAAATAAAATAGAAGAGTAGGCGCTTACAAACATGATTATAGCGAGAAAAAAAAAAAAAGACGCGCGAGATGTGGAGGCTAGCGACGGCAGTAGCGGCGATGGTGGCAGCAGCAGCGCAAGCCAGTCTCATTAGGATGGGGGGCACAAAGTTGGGATTTTCGGCGAGGCACAAAAACGATAAAAGAAAGAAAAAAAAATAGCCGAAAGCGACGCACAAAAAAAGAAAAGAAAAAGAAGGATGTTGGAAGGGCTTGACGCTCGGAGAGGCCGGCGCGTGTTCACAAACGAGTCGCGAGTCAAGGGGAAAAAATAAATGAATAAGAACACACTCGTCAGGAAAACACGAAGTAATCGAGGATGAAGACGTCGGTGCTATGGAAGTAATTGAAAAAATGTTTCACATCGTCGTGTTTCAGTATTCATCGCGAAACAGGACCGTCTTGCTTAAAACAAAAAAAAATGCCGTGTTTTTTTATTTTATTTTTATTTAGAGTGTTGTGTAGTTGTAATTCCTAAGTTTTTACTGTTTATCTCAGTGGCCGGTTATGCCACGTTTGAGAGTCTATTAGATTCGAATGTATACATTCGGATACTCTTGTTTTAAACCGATAACATTATGATGTGTATGTGCTGAATCGAAATAGTAATTTAAAAAAAATGAGCCGACAGATAAACTAGGGCTGCGTCGGCCTTCGTCCCAACATAAAATACTCGCGTAGTTTGCGCGAGCGTCGGCCAAAATAATATGAAGTTAAGACACTCGTTAGATCGGCTGGTTGTTAATCTTCTTGTATTTTAGTGTTTTTATGATCAATGTTTTTTGGCATCCAGGGGAACCTTCCTGTATTTTTATCCTAAGGGTGTAGCCCCACCCTTCGTTAGTAGGATTCTAATTTCCAAACCAACAGATGGCGATGCAATTACCTTTTAGACCTGTTCATCAAAGCGATAAATTGTGTGTGGGGGCGCTTCTATACAGTGTGATATCTTTCTATATCCCGAAATCAACATTCCTGATCCTTCGCTTGTTTCAATCTGAGCGCACTTTCTGTGGAACGCTTAATGCTGGACCAGTTCCCGTGCAAAGGGCAGCAGCTGCCTACGCTATGAGCTCACGTCTTTAGCAAATGTGGTCAAAACAAAGCGAGCAAATCGTCCTGAGCTAATGGTGAGACACATGCACAACAAAACAACCGACGCGTTAAAAACTATAAGACTGCC